>OZ018318.1:226141731-226184231 GCA_963969495.1 Ceratothoa steindachneri
GCTTTCGAGGACTTATTGGAGGAGATTTGGCTGGCCATGCGAGTCTTTTCCTCCCTCCGCCTCGAAACCTTAGGCGGGTTTTGCGGCTTCGGAGGCGGGGGGCCCTCTTTTTCGAAGAACCACAGTCTCTGAGTCACCTAGCCCACCACTACGCGTGGGTGAAGGAGCCGAAGCTCCTTTGCTGCTTTCCTCCTTTCGGGGGACAGCTTTAGGAACCCCAGAAGATGGCCTGGCGACTAACTTCAGGGGTGTTGGCCTCTGTGATTCTACCAACTCGGTGGAGGCGCGTGGACGTTTCGCCTTACAGAAAACGGTCACGTTGGGGAAAGGGGGAGGAAGCTCTGGTTTTAGACGGGGCTAGGTTTGAACCCTTTGTGCCACCAGCTTTACCAGGGCAGCGCCCGGGTTGAGTAGAACCCGCAGAAGAGCTCCAAATGGGTGCGGAAACAACCGTGCTCGTTGGCCTGGATGGGCCAGGAGCAGAGGGTGCCTTTCTAACCATTGAGGCATAAGACGTCCCAGGCAGAGCCGGGCGCACCAGGACCAATTCCTTAGCCTCGCGGAATGAGAGTCGATCCTGCGCCCTGAAGGGCCAGGATTTCTTTCTCAAGGAGATATGCACCACATTGCTTCGAAGAAGCGGTGTGCGGCTCTTCACAATTGACCAAACACGATTTAGACTTATCTTGTACGGCCTTGGAGCAATTTACACAGACTTCGGATGACCCCGACTTTGCACTTCTACATGAACGATTTGTATGGCCGAAGCGGTGACAGTAATAGCACCGCGGTGGCAGTGGCACAAATGCCTTTACGCAGTAGCGGTACAAACCGGCACGTACCGACTCAGGGAGCTTGTCACAATCGAACGTTACAAACAGTGTAGAGGTGGGTCTCGATGCCCCTCCCTTTTTTCTCATCACTCGTTCGACCTTGACCACCCATGGTCGGCCAGCTCTAAGGTGATGTCCTCAATGGAGTAGTCAACGAGTTCCCTCGCATAAACTACTCCTTGCACAAAGTTCATGGTAGAGTGCGGCGTCACACTCACCGGGGTGCCATGAAGTGTCCGAAGAGCAGTTATCTTGGACGCCTCGGGGGGATTCGCCGCATTCGCCAGAAACGGGTTACCTTCAGCTCTCTACCAATTACACTAGCTAATGCTCTCCTCTGGTGGATCATGTTGCCCTTGGCCAACATGCTGCCATCAGTGGAGCGAATAACGAAGAAGCGTTTGAAGCCAGGGGGCTCGAAACCGCTAGGTAACCTCTGAATGAGGGGTCCAGATGTTATCGAGGCTCCGCCCTGCGCTCTTTTCCTCTTAGTCATAGTCGGGGGCTCCGCACCCGGCGGGGCAGAGGGGCTTGATGTGCCGATCTTGGCTTGGTCCGCTTACCAAAGTGGCAGTAGACCTATCCGTCCCAGCAACCCCCGCGGATGGAGAGGAGCCCCGAGTTTTCTTATTTTTTTTCTTTTTTGGAGAGGAGGGCGGGGAATGAACCCGCTTCTTCCCTCCACCGGCAGAAGCCCCTAGGCCAGATGGACCGGCCTCAGCCAGGTCCTTCTCCGAGATGGAGAAGGTCCTGGTAGTCGCAGGGGAACTAGTTGGAGGAGATCCCTTTTCTCCTTGTACTGCCTTGGAAACCCTAGCGGTTTGAGGAGGAACTTGCATAGGGGCGGATTCGGGTTCGGTGCTTGGCGACGAGCCCGGATTCCCTCCTATTTAAGGCCTTACCGTCTGAGGCTGGGTTGCCTCAAGGACCATGTCTATCTTAGGAGGGGCCTCCAGTTGGCCATCCCCTTCCAGGACATCCCAGGTCCCGTTGGCAGCGTCACTAGTCATGTGTAGGGAGGCACAGGCCTTGACCCTACAAGGTTAAATATTCTGGCCAGCAGGTCTTTTGAGGGATGCGGCCGAAGGGGACTGGCTTCCCTCTCCCCCCTAAGGGGGTTTGCCCTACCGAGCTGCTTCACTGGGAAGCAGTTGGCTATGAGCTGCCTGCTGGCTTTCTTGGCAGTCCCCTTGGAAAGAAAAGGGGAGACTGCCGCTGGAAAAAGGGAGGTGCCCGAAAGCACCTCCAGAGAAGGGGGTGAGGGGGAGTGCCCTACACCTGTAGGCAAAGGAGATGAGTAAGCCTCCTCTCCGGTTAGAGAAATATGGAGGGTCCCCTGCGCAAGCATAGGATGGGGGGGGCTCTATTTTGTCCATGGAGCTGCCTGAGGGCGGCTCCGATGATTTTACTGGGGAAATTAAGGGGAGATTTTTTGTTTCTTCATCATTGGGCATGGTGACCCTCTTTTAATTACGGAAGGCAATAGTTTCACTCCTCGCAGTAGCCCGCCCTGCCTGGGGTGCGTACTGGCCTGGCAGAGCCAGGTGCCGCCATTCAGGACCACCTCTCCAGCCTGGTAGCTCGTCGGCATGGCGGCTCCACCTTGGACACGGCGTAAAAAACAAAGATAGATGTTGAAGTGACAAGGAAAGGGGATGTGAGGAAGGTATGGGTGGGGATGAAGCAGGTTGTTAAAAACCAACTACCCCAGACCGGAGCTCAGGGGTTAGGGAACATTGTCCCCTCCCCCCTCAGCCCCGATCCGGGACGGTTGGCTGAGAATAATGTCAGCATCTACCCTGTGAAATTAGAGGCTGACCAGAGAAAGTTGTTGGAGAGGTTGTAGGGGAAATGAGGAACTAGGTGAGAAATACAGGTTATCTGGAGGAAGGAAGAAAGGCTAAGCTGGAACCGGAAGGAGCGCTGGATCCCGTCAGCACGGCGGCCAGGATAGCAAATCGCCACGCCCCTTACGGGGAATTATAATCGGCAAGATAAAGGCAGTCCCAGTTCAATCTCAGAAGATGAAAGTGAACAGGATAGTGACGGAAAACAGAACATTCAAAGCTACCCACGAACAAGAAAATTAAACTACGAAATTTCAGGGAAATATATGGCAGCTAGGATGAAACGAGGCAAATCATCTATAAAATGTGGAGGAGACCCCTTTGTGACAAAAATTTAAAACACGACGGGTTAAAAGATTCCTCCGCCAATATGAATCGAAGACGGGTGTGTTGAGGAATAGTTAAAAGGGTCGGGAAACAGGACAACCGGAGAATGGCGAAATGGCTACAATCCAATAAAAGGTGGGCAACCGATTGGTCCCCACCGCAAAAACGACAGCAAGGGCTGATATGACCATCACCCGAAACAAGATGGCCGTGGGTAAGTCTCGTGTGGCCAATGCGAACTCGGCAAAGGGCCACCTCCAACGACCGCATTCTATGACGGCTCGAGGGCCAAGAGTGAATAGAATTTTTATTATTGTATAGTTTGGATGATGAACAGTCACCCCATTCCTTCTGCCACAGTTGAAAAATGTATTTTCTTATTGAAGAAAAGTAGTCCCTAAAAGGCAGAGCCGAGTTCTCAGGAGACACAGAATGTCCTGAGCGGGCCAGCCGATCAGCCTTCTCGTTGCCCAGGGACCCAGCAAAAAATAATTCTATATCGGGATGCATTTTGGATCAGCCAGTTGCAAATTTCTGTGACCAGGGGATGGGACGCATTAAAAGATCTAATTGACTGTAAGACACTCCTTGAGTCGGAAAAAAAATGACAAAATCACTAAAAGGTAAAATTTGGATGAGTCTAAAGGCTAGAAGGATTGCTGAAAGTTCAGCGGTAAAAATGGATGCTGCTGGCGGCAAAGATAAAGTTAGGAATTCTCCTCCTGGGTAGGTGGCTGCGGCACCCACGCCACCCTCCGACTTAGAGCCATCCGTGTATAGTGGGCAGCATTGTTTGTGGGAGATCGAATGCTCTAAGAACAGGCTCTTAATGATGCGTTGGTCCATGAAGAACTTCTCCCGGCTCCACATGTTGGTACATACTGTGGGGAGAAGAGTACGCCAACTAGGGGTCAGTAAGGATGGAAGGGTAAGGACCCTTGGCGCACCCAGGTTAGAGAGATGATCTCCTATGCGAAGGTTCAAAGGGCGGGATAAAGATGGCAACTTATCATATGCCGCCGTTGATTCAGCAGCATACAGGCACCTGTAGACCTCTGATACAGGGGCTTGCTGTACTCTGCAGAGGTATCGCATGCAGATTTGAAGTCTATGGTAGGGCAAAGGAAGTACCACTCTCGCAGTAAAGGCTGTTGACAGGAGAAGTACGGAAGGCTCCACTAGAAAGGCGAAATCCGAGGTTTCGAATGGGGTTCAGCATTTTAAGGGCTGAAGGGGAAGCCGATGAGTAAATTTGACAGCCATAATCCAATTTGGATTGTGCGAGGGCTGTGTATAATGTCCACAATGTTTGTCAGTCACTGCCCCACGAAGTGTGTGAGAGGACTTTCAAAATGTCTAGAGCCCGCAGACAGCCTGTTCGAAGTCGGCGTAGGTGTGGTAACCAAGATAACTTTGGATCGAGAGTTAGGCTAAGGAACCGAAACTCGGAGACGAACTCTATATCTTCGCCTTGTAGGGAGATAGATGGCGGAACAAGAACCCCTCTGCTTTGGTGAAAATACATTGCTTTGGTTTTGGTCGTGGAAAAGCGGAATCCCTTAAGTTGTGCTCTTTTGGATACAGCATCGAACGCCAGTTGTAGCCGACGTGCTGCTGATGAAAGGCGAGGTGAGGAACAGTATAGTGCTAAATCATCGACAAACAGAGTTGCCGATACACCTTCTGGGAGAGACGAAATAATATTATTGATGACAATTATAAAACATAAGACACTTAAAACACTGCCCTGATGAACTTCCCCCTCTTGGGGTTGCAGGTCAGAGTATGCGTCTCCAACACATACCTTGAATGATCGAAATGCTAAAAAACTTTGAATAAGTGAAGGTAAAAGGCCTCTCTTTCCCTAGACGTATAGCTGCTTCAAGATGCCGTATATCCATGTTGTGTCGTAGGCTTTCTCAATATCAAAAAATATGGCCAGGACTCGGTACTTTAATGAGAAAGCTTTTCGGACCGATCCCTCGAAACGTACTAGTAGGTCAAGGGTACTATGACCTTTGCGGAAGCCACATTGAAATGGAGAGAGAAGGTGATTGGTTTCTAGGAACCAGTTTAGGCGCTCCAATATCATTTCTTTCCAGCAACTTACTCAAACAGCTGGTGAGAGCTATAGGGCGGTAGTGATCTGCCTCCAACCCGTCCCTGCCCGGCTTGACAAAGGGAAGGATGATCCCAATGCGCCATGATGACGGGTAAAAACCCCTCACCCATATAAGGTTGTACAAATCAAGTAAGAAGAGAGTAGAGTGTGGATGTAGGTGCCGAAATGGATCTCATCAAGGCCAGGGGAAGTAGATCTGCAAAGGGACAAAGCGCTATGCAGCTCATGGATGCTGAATATAGCGTTAAATGGAAGGTTAGATTTTGTTGTGAAGTTGAGAGAATGAGATTCTTCCTTTGATTTGTAGGATTGAAAAGACTTATCGTAACAGCTAACACTGCTGACGGCGCGGAAATGGTCAGCAAAAGTATTGCTGGCCGCCATTCTCCAAGGAACCGTCTAAGTTGAGTGTGGGGGTATGATGATTAGCATAATGGCCTCTGATCTTATTAATCCTCTTCCAGATCTTAGCAGTAGGTGTCATAGAGGAAATTGATGAAACGTAACGGCGCTATGAATTTCGTCGAGCCTGACGAAGGGTTCTTTGGCGAAGCGCACGAGCTCGGTTTCGGTCGACCTTGTTGCACAAAGTTGGGTTCTTTCGGAATCGGGAATGGGCTAACTTGTAGTTTTTGATAGCTGTTGCACACGTCGAGGTCCACCAGGGCACGGTTGAGCGGCCCGTGGCAGGTCGCCTCCGTGGGATGGTCTGTGTTGCTGCATTGTAGATAGTCGATGTAAAGTATTTTACTGCCGCGTCCACTCCATTGAAGGTCCCCAAGGATGCATTTGTGAAGGACGGCTCTTGGAAACCTTCCCCTTAAGGGGCATGGTTGTATGAGGGCTAACTTGAAGGGCAGACAAGACAATAGGGAAGTGGTCACTCTCATGGAGATCGTCAAGAATTGAACATCGAAATTCCGTGAAGCAATTCGGGGAACAAACAGACAGGTCAACACAGCTAAAACAGTCCGTCTGGACATGATAAGAGGGAAAATCGCCATTATTTAAGACACAAAGAAAGTCAGATAATAAAAGAGACTCTAAAACACTGCTTTTGGTATTTCGAGTGATGTCACCCCAGTATGGGTGACGGGCGTTAAAATTTTGTAGTAATAAGAATGTGGAGGGCAACTGGTCTATAAGTTCTAAAAGGCCGGGTCTTGACAATGATAAACAAGGGGGTAGGTTAATAGAGCAAACGGTAAAAAGTTTAGTAAGAAAAACCCTCACGGCAACAGCTTGGAGGGTAGTATGTAGGGAGATGGGAGAAACATGGTGGGATGAAGATACCATGATTGACACCCGGGGCTTCCAGCAGGAGCAATAAAGTTAAAAGTGAGAAAGCCGGGTACCGGCGGAAAGGGCCGTATACCCAGTTTATTCTCCTGAAGACAAATAACAGCGGGTTGGATAGTGGTCAAAAGAATTTTGTGTTCTTCCCACTTTGGAAGAACGCCTTGACAATTCCATTGTAAAATGGAAGATATTATGTGTGACGATTAGATACCACTGTGGATATCTTTTTCACTTTTGAGGCCGATATTGTATTTGAGGTTCGTCCCAAATAGCTTGGGAGACGGAGAGTTGATTTTGAGGAGCCTGATTTTGCAGGGGAAGAGATCCTAGATGGAGCAGTAACTGGGGGTTTTTTTCGTGGGTTTTGGAGAACCGACCGAGGCCCTTGATTGTAATTCGGGCTCGCATCCTGGCGGAAAAGGAAGAATCAAGAAGGGATTTTCGGCCGGTAGACCCGGATTTATGGGTCGAGGGTATTTTCGGTGTCTGAGGAGTTGGTCCAATCGCCGCAATTGGTGATGTTGGAGTATCAACTGCTCCCATCGGATCTGGGGTTGAAGGGTGAGCGGAACGAACAGGTGATCTGAGCGAGGTGTGTGGAGCTGGATGTATATCTGCCATCGTTTGGATCAGGATGGGGCCTAAGTCCTGTGAAGGGCGGAACGGACTTAAGGGTATAGAATGTTCAATCATAGGGGAGGAGTCCATTGAAGATTCTCGTGGTTCAGCCGAGTCAGCTCCAGACGCTGCCCATTTATTGGTGGTTGATGACCCAGGTGAGGAATCCTTCCTCTTACCACTGGGCTTTGGGTCTCGGGGCCGGGTGGATGAACCTTCACTGGTCGATGTTGAGGATTCTTTCAAATAGCGTCTGATGTCTTCAAGTGTCTCTCCCAGCTAGAGCTGCTGGAGAGAGGGGGGCTACAATGGTTATCTCGGTGTGAGAGCGATGCTTCGACTGCATATTCTGAATGTTTTCGACGCTGCGAGTAGATCTAGGGTGAAGTGCTTCAGGCTGGTCGGAACTCGCGGGTGATGGTCGGTTTCGTCCAGCGTCACGTAGAACGTCAGAGAAGAGCCGGCCGAGTGGCAAGGTTTGTGCTCGGGCACGCTGGCGGGACTCTCTTATATCTAGACGTAGGGAGTCGCGCAAAGCGAGCATTTCCTTTTCATATAAAAATATAGAGCAGTTTTGACGCAGCACTGTGGGTACCTCCGCAGTTGGCACAGCGATGTGTTTTGGCGCATTCGGGGCCATGGTAGTCAGAGCTACAATTCACGCAGAAGCGAGGGTGCCAACATGTCCAAATTGATTGCCATTGAAGCAGCGTCTGGGTAGTTCGATGTAGGGACTTACCGGGACACGAGGGTACCCAGCTTTAATATACTGCGGCAGTTCTTGTCGTTCAAATGTTAAAATCAGTGTGGCGGTTGGGACTCTAGTGGAGCCTAATGTTTTAGTTACCCTGTGTACGTGTGTGACACGTTGGGTACTGAGCTTACTCTGAAGGCGGGTGGGGTCGTAGTCCTTTAGTTCGTTTGAACGGACGACACCTTTGACAAAATTCAGACGCGGATGGGGCGGGACAATTATTGGAATTTCAGCTATCGAAGATAGATTTCGCACAAGGTTGTGTTGAGAATGGGATGACACCTCGACTACGACATCACCACTTCCTCTTGACCACATCCGGCGGGGTTTACCACAACGGGACTCAAAAGATTCATTGACGTCAAATACATCGACTTTTGCAAGTGGGATGTCGGATGATGAATTCATGACAAGAAAGCGAGGATAATCTAGATCTGGGTCTACTTCGTTGGAATAGGGGTCCAACGAGCGAGGCAAGGCTGAAATGGGAGCTAAGGAACGTTTGGCACGATAAACCTTACGAGAAGGGGAGGTTTTTGGTTTATGGCTAGCCATTGCAAAAAGAAAAAAACTTCGCATTCTCCCTCGCGGCTCCCCACCATGGAGGCCTACAAGGGCCCGGCACTACTGCAACAATACAATCATTTACGTCCGGTATGTCCTCTCGGAGAATGGATACGGATCCACCACACCATCTTTTGAAACCTAAGAGGCTGCCCGAGTTCTCCTACGCACGGAGAAAAGGGGCCAACGATGGGTTTCTCCTTGGGCATTCGGTAGACGAAGACGGTGGAGATGCCCAGCCTCTTTCACCTTCATGAAAGAACAATTCGGAATCAATCCATTAAACGAGCAGAGGTCAGGTATCGATAAGGACCACTAGATAGGTGAAATAAAGGGCAGTGGAAGATTTTTTTTTTTTAAGAGTTCATCTGGCGACTGCCTACTTGGGCATTAGTCGCTGTATTGAAAACTGCCTAGTACTAGGCTACTTTAAAATCTAATGCAATAACACACACATAAAAAAACCCCCAAACAACAGAAATTTTAAAAAAGGGAAAAGAAAACGAGTAGTAAGCAAGCTCCTGCGTCGGGGGGAGGTCCCTCCGGCGCAGGAGCGTGCAACCTATAAGGGAAAAAAACAACAAAATAAAACAAAAAAACCGGGTTAAATAATAAGGAGAAGGCCGGCCTGCCCCTAAAAGTCAACAAGTATACCAGTCAATGTGCACGCACTCGTCCCGAGTACAAGAGACCCCGCCCACCCTGGTAGCGGGACAGGTAACGTGCGCGAAGATCAAACAGACTGGGACATTCGGCAAGAATGTGCCGAACTGTCTGGGGAACGACGCAGTCGTCACAATAGGGCGCAGGCGAGCGCTCAATCAGATAGCGATGCGTCACACGAGTGTGTCCGATTTGGAGACGACAGAAAGTGACCTGAAGCCGTTGCGGCATTGGGGGATAGGTCCATGGGAACAGTCGCGGCGCAATGGCACACAACTTTAAGTTCCCTTCGACCGTCTCCCATCTTCTTTGCCAAGCAGTCCGAAGAGCTGCCCGTATTCCTGCCATGTAGTCGGTGTGAGGAAGAGCAAAACGCTGGTCCGGTCGCAGAGTCCTTGCGGACTCTTTGGCACCCTCATTCCCCGCAATTCCTACATGTCCAGGAACCCAGCAGAAGATAATCTCGACATCTGCCCGGCTCGCCAAAACCGTGGCGTCACAGATATCGCGAACCAGGGGATGCGGAGATTCCAATGCCGCGAGAGCACTCAGGGCGCTTTGTGAGTCGCTATAGATCACAATCCGGTCTCCGAACCAGGCACGTCGCGTGATCTGCCGTACCGAGTGGTGTATTGCCACCAGCTCGGCCGTGAAGACAGACGAGAGCGCATGGCAGAACCCCGCTGACTTCAAACAGAGGGAATACGGCGTGGAAGCCGACCCCCTCTTGGGACTTGGAGCCATCAGTAAACACTGGCACGGTTCCAGCGTGACACGAGGTATGCTCCATAAAGGTCGAACGCAATACTCCCAGCGCTGTACAAGCTTTGGGAGCAGAGGCGTGGCGACAAATAGGCAAATGTGGTACCCTCCAGAGTGGCGTCCTGGGCAGAACCAGGGGTGCCACCGGCCCGAGAGCTATACCTAACTCTCGAAGGAGTTTCCTGGCCCTAAACCTAAAGGGCTTAGGGTATGACCTCCGTCTCTCAGCGGCATAGGCACCGTCGAGATCAGCTGCGGATGCAGTGACACCTGTTGGCGACTGAGGGAGGCACCGGGCTCACGCGTAGAGCGAGTGACATCTCCCCAGAATCGACCAACAGGCTCTCAATGGGGAAAGTGCGGAATGCACCGGTCGCAAGGCAAAGGCCGGTGTGGTGGATCGAGTCCACCTTCCGCAATAAACGCTCGGCTACGGATGCATAAAACTCGCATCCGTAGTCGAGCTTCGAGTGAACAAAGGATCGATAAAAAAGTAGGGCAGGAGCCGTATCAGCGCCCCAAGCGCTGAACGTCACGGAACAGACAATATCCATGGCGCGGGTACAAGAGACCCTAAGGCTGCGAATATGAGCCTCCCAGGTGAGGCATCGGTCGAATACAAGACCAAGGAAACGGTGCGATTCAACCACATCCCGGCGCATCCCATTAAGAAAAAATCTGGATCGGGGTGGAGCCGTGGATGGCGGCAGAAGTGCACTAACTTAGTTTTGGCCAAAGAAAACCGAGACCTGTGCGCTTCAGCATAGCGAGAGACGTGGTTCAATGCCTGTTCGAGTTGGCATCTGGGCCGCGCCAAAAGAGATCGAAAGGTCGTCCACGTAGAGCGTAGCGAGAACATATTCCGGCAGCACCGAGGTGATGCCGTTGATGCTCAGGGCAAAGAGTGTGACACTGAGCACACTTCCCTGCGGGACACCCTCTTCCTGCTCCTTTGGGTCGGAGAGGGGTCCCCCACCCGTACGCGAAATCGAGGATCTCGCAAAAATCCAGATATAAACATTGGGCTGCGTCCCCTCGCCCCCATCGTGCGGAGAGTCTCCATGATACCGTATCGCCATGCGGTATCATAGGCCTTCTCCAGATCGAAAAACACCGTGGAGTAGTGCTGTCTATGAAGGAAGGCCTACTAGACGGCATTTTCCAGTCGGAGCAGAGCATCCGACGTAGGGTGGAACTTGCGGAAGTCGCACTGTGCACAAGACAGATGGCCTCCGCTGTCCAGGAAAAAGGCTAATCTAACATTTACCAATTTCTCCATCAACTTACACACGCAAGAGGTTAGAGAGATTAGGCGGAAACCGGTCGGAGTAGTGTGATATCTCCCTGGCTTGCGAAAGGCGAGCACAGTAGCGATTCGCCAGGAATCTGGGAGAAGACCCTCCACCGAGATCCTGTTGAACAAATCTAACAGAAAGGCCATGCCTCGCTAACCCATGTGTCGAAGCATGGCGTACGGGACATCGTCCGGACCATGGGCTGTGTCCGCGCACGAAGCAGGAGCGGAACGCAACTCAGAAGGGTTCTCCGCTTCTGGAGGTTAAGTTCAGCCGGCGGCCTTCCGCGACATCACAACGCGCATTGAATGGTGGCAGAACAGTATCCCGGCTAGAGAATGCAGAGAAAGCGGTCGCGAAGGATTCCGCCACGGAGGCGGGGTCCTAGATTGCGGTCCCATTCTCCTGGAGAACGGGAGGGGGGTCCTGCGAGAACTTGCTCCGAATCCTTTTGACTCGCTTCCACACCTCTGCTAGAGGGGTCTTCCCGTTATGTGAAGACACGTATGCCCGCTAAGAAGAGCGGTGGGCGTGCTTCGAAATATACCGGAACCTAGCCCTAGCCCGGCGAAATTCAGCGACAGTGAAATCGTTCGGGCGGCGCTTATAGCGAATGTAGGCATAACGCTTCTGTTTGAGGGCCGTCTCACACTCGGCCGACCACCATGGGATGGGTCAGCGTGCAAAACAGCCAGACATTCTAGGAATAGTAGTCAGGTCCGCGGCGATGAGGTTACCGGAGAACTCAACTACCGACCTAAACTCCTCGACTGAGATAGAGAATTCAGTCATTTCCTGAAATGCAGGCCACCGCGCCCGCGCTAAGCACCACCGAGGTGGGCTCTCAGGCGGCAGTTTTCCTGAAAATGATATTTGAATGGGAAAGTGATCCCTACCATGGAGGTCATCGACCTCCATGAAGCGGTTCTCGGGCAGTGATGCGTAAACTCATCCACATTTAGGACACCTATCTCAAGCTCTCCGATCAGATCGGCAAGGACATGTCCCCTGGGATTTATTGAGTAATCTTCCCAGAGAGGATGCCTGCCGTTCAGATCTCCCAGCAAGAGAAAGGGCCTCGGCAACCATGCCACGACGTGGCGGAAGTCCCCCGCGTCCAAGTCAGCTGACGGTGGAATATACGCAGAAATGATAGTATACCTCCTATCCAGGTGAAGCTGCACAGCCACTGCCTGAAAGGAAGTATCTAAAGTGAAAAGAAGAACGGAGACATCATGCCGGGTGTAAACCGCGCGTCCCCCATCTCCTGGTGGAGGGGTCGCAAAACCCTTATACCCCGGGAGGGCGGGCAGGGGGCACGCGCCTACCATGGTTCCTGCAGAAAAAATAGCTAACGGGGAACGGAACGAGACGAGCTTCCGCAGCTCCTCCCAGTTGGCTCGGAGTCCACGGCAATTCCATGAAGGAATATGCCCTCCAGGCCTAGCTCGGAGGAGACGCGGGGGCCCTCCTCAAACAGAAGACCCTCACGGTAATGGCCTTACGCTTCCCGGAGGCAGAACTCCGGACGCTGTTGGCCGGACAAAGCGCTGTCGCCTTCGAGGACTTATTGGGGGAGGTTGGCAAGCCATGCGAGTCTTTTCCTCCCTCCGCCTCGAAACCTAAGGCGGGCGTTGCGGCTTGGGAGGCGGGGGGCCCTCTTTTCGAGGAACCACCGTCTCCGAGCCCCACAGCCCACTACTAGGCGTGGGCGGAGGAGCCGAAGCTCCTTTGTTGCTGTCCTCCTTTCGAGGGACTGCTTTAAGAACCCCGGAAGATGGCCTGGCGACCAACTTCAGGGGTGTTGCCTCCTGTGAGTCTAACGAATCGGTGGAGGCGCGTGGCCGTTTCGCCTTACAGGAAACGGTCACGCTGGGGGAAGAGGGGGGCAGCCCTGGTTTTAGCCGGGGCTGGGTAGGAACCCTTTTTGCCGCCAGCTTTACCAGGGGAGCGCCCGGGTTGAGTAGAACCCACAGAAGGGCTCCGAATAGGCGCGGAAACAGCCGTGCTCGTTGGCCTGGATGGGCCACGAGCAGAGGGTGCCTTTCTAACTATTGAGGCTTAAGACGTCCCAGGCAGAGCTGGGCGCGCCACATTTCTTCGAAGAAGCGGGGTGCGGCTCTCCGCAATTGACACACTTGGCCACACACAATTTAGACTTATGTGTGCGGCCTTGGAGCAATTTACAGATACTTCGGGTGATCTCAACTTTGCACGTCTACAAGAACAATTCGTATGGCCGAAGCGGTGACAGTAATAGCACCGCCGCGGCAGTGGCACGAATGCATTCACGCGGTAGCGGTACCAACCGGGACGCACCGACTCAGGAAGCTCGTCACAGTCGAACGTGACGAAGAGTGTACGTGTGGGTCTCGAGGCCTCTCCCTGTTTTCTCATCACACGTTCGACCTTGACCGCCCCATGGTCGGCCAGCTCTAAGGTGATGTCCTCTATGGACATGGAGTAGTCAAAGAGTTCCATCGCATAAACTACTCCTTTGACAAAGTTCATGGTAGAGTGCGGCGTCACACTCACCGGGGTGCCATGATGTGTCCGAAGAGCACTTAGCTTGGCCGCCTCGGCGGGATCCGCCGCATTCGCCAGAAGGCTCCCGTCCGAGAAACGGGTCACCTTCGGCTCTCTACCATTTGCACTAGTTAATGCTCTCCTCTGATGGATCATGTTGCCCTTGGCCAACATGCTGCCATCAGTGGAGCGAATGACGAGGAAGCGTTTGAAGCCAGGGAGCTCGAAAACGCCCAGTAACCTCTGAATGAGGGACCCCGATGTTATTGAGGCTCCGCCCTGTGCACTTTTGGTCTTTGTCATAGTCAGGGGCTCCACACCCGGGAAGGCAGAGGGGCCGGATGTGCCGATCTTGGCTTGGTCGCTTTCCAAAGTGGCAGCAGACCCATCCGTCCCCGCAAATGGAGAGGAGCCTCCCCCGAGTCTTCTTAGTATTTTTTTTGTTCTTTTTCTTTTTTGGAGAGGAGGGCGGGGAATGAACCCGCTTCTTCCCTCCGCCGGTAGGAGTCCCCAAGCCAGATGGACCGACCTCAGCCAGGTCTTTATCTGAAATGGAGAAGGTTATGGTGGTCGCAAGGGCACCGGTTGGAGGAGATGGGCAGTGGAAGAGCGTAATAGAGGAGGAAAGAAAGAGGAGCATGTTAAAAGTCTTGTTGGCAGCACCATGGGTCCCCTAAGGGACCCAGGGCTGACTCCCCTCGCCACGAGAACGCCTGAGCCTCTCTAGTAACAACCCCTGAAGAAAAGATCCCAGAGATGGAGGGGGCATTTAATTAAAAATTATATCTTTTCAGTATGAAAGAGATACCAGCCTACTTCAGTCTTCCACCACTAGCACGTACAGAATGTCCATTCAACTGGAAGAGCTACGAAGAAACGCTTATTCAGTTTAGGTTTCCTTCCAAATCTTGCTAAAAAATACCAATGTGCACCACCTTCTTCAGTGAAAGGCTATTCAGCACAGGAGGAGAAATATACGAGTCAACAATAAGTAGATTGACGCCCGAACATGAAGAACAACTGCTCTTCTCTCATTAAAACCTCAAAATATTTGATTTCAAATACTAAATTTTAAGTTCAACTTTAAATATCAAGTACTCTATTATTAATAATTGTTTAGTGGTAATAAGATTTAACTTTCAATAAATCTAAATTTCTAATTAATATCAACAGATCACACATAATCCTAAATTATAATTGAAAATCACTCGATACGGAACGGAGGGATGTGGTAATGCAACCATAAAACATGCGGAATATACAGGAAGCCCAATCTAATAAAACCCACTGGGATTTAAGGACTAATCATTGAAAAATCAGTAATTTATTGACGAACACCAAACCCTCTTCTCTATAAAGTATGGAACATTGAACTTGAGTGGTCTTTAAGTTAAAAATGTTTTAATGTTAGATATCGGTTATCGGTCGATATTTGCTTAGTCGATACCCATATATCGGTGTATTCCTAGTAAAAAGGGTGGATGGAAGGACGATGGCAGTGTGAAAGAGATCTGGTAAAGAGAAAAGAGGTATTGGTTAGCAGAAGAAGGAGATGCTAAGCTGGGGCCGGACGGGGCACTGAGTCCCCTCTGTACGACGGTTAAGAAAAATCACCGTGCCCCTAACGGAGAATACCGGCACGTGGTTCCTTCTTGAGCTTAGTGGTTTCCTTTTCTTTTTATTGATTTGTTGCTATTTTAATGTAGTTTATTACTAGGCTAAATATTAATTCCGGCAACATACCCGATACCCTTGGTGGCAGTTTACAGACGGGCGATAAAATCTTTTGTAGTGATTTGCATGAAACGCAATACCTCAGTTTATATCAGTTCTCTGTCCTCCCCTCACTTTTCCTATTTGTGGATAGATTCGAATATAGATGAGAAAGGCTGTTAAACTCATTAAAAAAGACCATTCATTGAAAAAAGAAAAAGAGGATTACTATTATATATTTAAAATTGTATGAACAGTGATAAAATTAATTATAACAAAAACGTTTGGATCCCCCCAAAATAGTATAAAAACAATTGGAAGACGCAAATTCCCGGTTAGGCACAATGCTCTTTGCCATCAAATATCACTCGGAGACACGGGTGGCTGATATCAAAACGGTGGGGTTCCGAATGTCATCCAAGGACTGGATCAACTTGAGTTCTCGCTGTTTTGGAGTGATCTCACTAAGGTCGTTTCCAGTTTGAACTTTTATAGCTTCTATAGTTCGGCTCAAAACCTTCTGCATAGTTGCGACCGTGTTCTCCACCGATTTCTGTAATAATAATTATCTCAATATAAGTCCGGTATTTTTTTTAGTTGCGTGAGACTACTTTTCACTATGTCGGTCGGTCGGTCCCCATTTTGCTTTTTATTGCTTTGGCAATAACATCATAACTATTTGGCAGATTCTAAGAAAATTTGAAACCCTTATTCTGTTTTACATTCTCTTTCGAATTATATAACTTCAAAGGTCCTCCTAAGATTAGTCTTTGAATTATTAAAAGTTTTGAAGGTAGTAAAGGTCATAAATAAGAATAAGTGAGAGCACGCGACTTTTTGGTCAGCAGATAGTGTATTTATTTAAGAGCCCATCTAGAGACCGCTTACTAGGGCAAAAGTCAGTGTAATTACATTACAGCCTAATACTAGGCCAGATAAAAAAACAACAAAAAAAAAAACAGCGCAAATAACAATCTGGCGACTGCCTACTCGGGCAAAAGTCATTGCAATCATACTACAGCCTAATACAAGGCAAGATTAAAAAAACAAACAAAACCCGCAACAACGAATAACAAAAAAGGTAAAGGCAAAGAAACAAGAATAAAAAAACCTATCAAATAAACAAAAAGCAAGAAGGGAGCACACTCCGCCGTCGAGGCAAAGCACTCCTTGCCCCTGGGCAGGAACATCTGACCTACATCAAAGAGAGTCAAATGGAGGAGGAAAAGTCAGGTAGTAATGGGCGCAAAAGATCACACAGTGTGGATTATTCAACAAGAATGTGTCGAACAGTCTGGGGGACAATAGATTCGTCGCAATAAGGTGCAGACGAACGCTCCATCAAATGGCGGTGGGTTTTTTTTTTTTTTTTTTTTTTTTTTTTAAGAGCTCATCTGGCGACTGCCTACTTGGGCATTAGTCGCCGTATTAAAACTGGCCTAGTTCTAGGCTACTTTAAAATGAAATTAAAGGGAGAAAAAAAAAAAAAAAAACACCCCAAAAGGGGGAAAGGAAGCAAGCTGGTGCGTCGGGGAGAGGTCCCCCCGGCGCAGGAGCGTGCAACTAAAGAAAAAAAAACAAACAAAAAACAAAAAATGCAAAAAAACAACAAAAAACAAAACAAACAAACCTTGCTTAAATAATAGGGAGAAGGCCGGCCTCCCCCAAGAAGTCAACAAGTCAGTGTGCACGAATCTGTCCCGAGCACAAGGGACAGGCGGTAGCGACCCCGCCCATCCCGGTACTGGGACAGGTATCGTGCGCGAAGATCACCCAGACTGGGACATTCGACAAGAATGTGCCGAACAGTCTGGGGGACGACGCAGTCGTTGCAATAGGGCGCAGGCGAGCGCTCCATCAGATAGCGATGCGTCACACGAGTGTGTCCGATTCGGAGACGACAGAAAGCAACCTGAAGCCGCCGCGGCATTGGGGGATAGGTCCATGGGAACAGTCGCGGCGCAATGGCACGCAACTTTAAGTTCCCCTCGACCGTCTCCCATCTTCTTTGCCAAGCATTCCGAAGAGCTGCCCGTATTCCTGCCATGTAGTCGGTGTGAGGAAGAGCGAAACGCTGGTCCGGTCGCAGAGTCCTCGCGGACTCTTTGGCGCCCTCATTCCCCGCAATTCCTACATGTCCAGGAACCCAGCAGAAGATAATCTCGACATCTGCCCGGCTCGCCAAAACCGTGGCGTCACGGATATCGCGATCCAGGGGATGCGGAGATTCCAATGCCCCGAGAGCACTCAGGGCGCTTTGTGAGTCGCTATAGATCACAATCCGGTCTCCGAACCGGGCACGTCGCGTAATCTCCCGTACCGAGTGGTGTATTGCCACCAGCTCGGCCGTGAAGACAGACGCAGCGCCTGGTAGAGCCCCGCTGACTTCAAACAGAGGGGATACGGCGTGGAAGCCGACCCCCTCTTGGGACTTGGAGCCATCCGTATACACTGGCACGGTACCAGCGTGACACGATGTGTGCTCCAAAAAGGTCGAACGCAATACTCCCGGCGCAGTACAAGCTTTGGGAGCAGAGGCGTGGCGACAAATAGCCAAATGTGGTACCCTCCAGGGTGACGTCCTGGGCAGAACCAGGGGCGCCACCGGCCCGAGAGCTATATCTACCTCTCGAAGGAGTTTCCTGGCCCTAAACCCAAAGGGCTTAGGGTATGAATGGCGTCTCTCGGCGGCATAGGCACCATCGAGATCAGCTGCAAATGCAGTGAGAGCTGTTGGCGACTGAGGGAGGCGCCGGGCTCGCGCATACAGGCGAGTGATGCACTGCACGCGGCGCAGAGCGAGTGGCATCTCCCCAGCATCGACCAACAGGCTCTCAATGGGGGAAGTGCGGAAGGCACCGGTCGCAAGGCGAAGGCCGGTGTGGTGGATTGAATCCACCTTCCGCAATAAACGCTCGGCTGCGGATGCATAAAACTCGCATCCGTAGTCGAGCTTCGAGCGAACAAAGGATCGATAAAAAAGTAAGGCGGTAGCCCTATCAGCGCCCCAAGCGCTGAACGTCACGGAACGGAGAATGTCCATGGCGCGGGTACAAGAGACCCTAAGGCTGCGAATATGAGCCTCCCAGGTGAGGCGTCGGTCGAATACAAGACCAAGGAAACGGTGCGACTCAACCACATCCAGGCGTTCCCCATTAAGAAACAAATCTGGGTCAGGGTGAAGCCGTGGATGGCGGCAGAAGTGCACCACCTTAGTCTTGGCCAAAGAAAACCGAAACCTGTGCGCTTCGGCAGAGCGAGAGACGCGGTTCAATGCCTGTTGGAGTCGACGCTCCAGAGTTGGCATCTGGGCCGCGCCAAAAGAGATCGAAAGGTCGTCCACGTAGAGCGTAGCGAGAACATCTTCTGGCAGCACCGAGGTGATGCCGTTGATGCTCAGGGCAAAGAGTGTGACACTGAGGACACTTCCCTGCGGGACACCCTCTTCCTGCTCCTTTGGGGCAGAGAGGGCTCCCCCCACCCGTACGCGGAATCGACGATCTCGCAAAAATTCAGATATAAACATTGGGAGGCGTCCCCTCGCCCCCATCGTGTGGAGAGTCTCCATGATACCGTATCGCCATGCGGTATCATAGGCCTTCTCCAGATCAAAAAACACCGTGGCGTAGTGCTGTCTACGAAGGAAAGCCTCGCAGACGGCATTTTCCAGTCGGAGCAGAGCATCCGACGTGGAGTGAAACTTACGGAAGCCGCACTGTGCAGAAGACAGATGGCCTCCGCTGTCCAGGAAATGGGCTAATCTAACATTTACCAATTTCTCCATCAACTTGCACACGCAAGAGGTTAGAGAGATTGAGCGGAAACCGGTCGGAGTAGAGTGATCTCTCCCCGGCTTGCGAAAGGCGAGCACAGTAGCGATTCGCCAGGAGTCTGGGAGAAGACCTTCCACCCAGATCCTGTTGAACAGATCTAACAGAAAGGCCATGCCTCGCTCACCCAGGTGTCGAAGCATGGCGTACGGGACATCGTCCGGACCATGGGCGGTGTCCGCGCACGAAGCGAGAGCGGAACGCAACTCACTCACAGTAAACTTGTCGTTGAAGGGTTCTCCGCCTCTGGAGGTAAAGTCCAGCCGGCGGCCTTCCGCGACATCACGACGTGCATTGAATGCTGGCGGAGCAACATCACGGCTAGAGAATGCAGAGAAAGCGGTCGCTAAGGATTCCGCCACGGACGCGGGGTCCGAGATTGCGGTCCCATTCTCCTGGAGAACGGGAGGGGGGTCCTGCGAGAACTTGCCCCGAATCCTTTTGACTCGCTTCCACACCTCAGCTAAAGGGGTCTTCCCGTTAAGTGAAGACACATATGCCCGCCAAGAAGAGCGGCGGGCGTGCTTCGAAATATACCGGAACCTAGCCCTAGCCCGACGAAATTCAGCGACAGTGAAATCGTTCGGGCGGCGCTTATAGCGCATGTAGGCATAACGCTTCTGTTTGAGGGCCGTCTCACACTCGGCCGACCACCATGGGAGTGGTCGGCGTGCAAAACAGCCAGACGTCCTAGGAATAGTAGTCAGGCCCACGGCGATAAGGTTGCAGGAAAAGAACTCAACGGCCTCATCTACCGACCTAAACTCCTCGACTGAGATAGAGAATTCAGTCATTTCCTGAAATGCAGGCCACCGCGCCCGTGCCAAGCACCACCGAGGTGGTCTCTCAGGCTGCAGTTGCCCTGAAAATGATATTTGAATGGGAAAGTGATCACTACCATGGAGGTCATCGACCACCCCCCAATCAAAATCAAGCTGTGCATCCGAAGAGCACAAAGATAGGTCAAGGCAAGAAAATGAAGCGGTTCTCGGACAGTGATGCGTAAACTCATCCACGTTTAGGACACCCATCTCCATCTCTTCGATCAGATCGGCAAGGACTTGTCCCCTGTGATTTATGGTGTAATCTCCCCAGAGAGGATGCCTGCCGTTCAGATCTCCAAGCAAGAGATAGGGCCTCGGCAACCGTGCCACGACGCAACGGAAGTCCCCCGCGTCGAAGTCAGCTGACGGTGGAATGTACGCAGAAATGATAGTATACCTCCTATCCAGGTGCAGCTGCACAGCCACTGCCTGTAAGGAGGTATCTAAAGAGAAAGGAAGAACGGAGACATCATGCCGGGTGTAAACCGCGCATCCCCCAGCCCGGCCGTCCCGCGGTGGTGGGGTTGCAAGACCCTTATACCCCGGGAGGGCAGGCAGTGGGCACGCGCCTAGCATGGTCTCCTGCAAAAAAATAGCTAACGGGGAACGGGACGAGGCGAGCCTCCGCAGCTCCTCCCAGTTGGCCCGGAGTCCACGGCAATTCCATTGAAGGAATATGCCCTCCAGGCCTAGCTCGGAGGAGACGCGGGGGCCCTCCTCGAATTGAAGACCCTCACGGGAATGGCCGTACGCTTCCCGGGGGCAGAACCCCGGGCGCTGTTGGCCGGACAAAGCGCTGGAGGCGCTGTCGCCTTCGAGGAGTTATTGGGGGAGGTTGACCTCGCCATGCGAGTCTTTTCCTCCCTCCGCCTCGAAACCTTAGGAACCACCGTCTCCGAGCCACTCGCTCCACCTCGTGGCGTGGGCGAAGGAGCCCAAGCTCCTTTGTTGCTGTCCTCCTTTCGGGGGACAGCTTTAGGAACCCCCGAAGATGGCCTAGCGACCATCTTCAGGGGTGTTGCCGCCTGTGAGTCTAACGACTCGGTGGAGGCGCGTGGCCGTTTCGCCTTACGGGAAACGGTCACGCTGGGGGAAGAGGGGGGAGCCCTGGTTTTAGCCGGGGCTGGGTGTGAACCCTTTTTGACGCCAGCTCTACCAGGGGAGCACCCGGGTGTAGTAGAGCCCGCAGAAGGGCTCCGAATGGGCGCGGAAACAACCGTGCTCGTTGGCCTGGATGGGCCAGGAGCAGAGGGTGCCTTTCGAACTACTGAGGCATATGACGTCCCAGGCAGAGCTGGGCGCGCCAGGACCAAGTCCTTAGCCTCGCGGAATGAGAGTCTATCCTGGGCCTGAACGGCCAGGATTTCTTTCTCCAGGAGATATGCACCACATTGCTTCGAAGAAGCAGGGTGCGGCTCTCCGCAATTGACACACTTGGCCACACACGATTTGGACTTATCGTGTGCGACCTTGGAGCAATTTACACAGACTTCGGGTGACCCCGACTTTGCACGTCTACATGAGCGATTCGTATGGCCGAAGCGGTGACAGTAATAGCACCGCCGCGGCAGTGGCACGAATGCCTTCACGCGGTAGCGGTACCAACCGGCACGCACCGACTCAGGGAGCTTGTCACAGTCGAACGTGACGAAGAGTGTAGGGGTGGGTCTCGAAGCCCCTCCCTGTTTTCTCATAACACGTTCGACCTTGACCGCCCCATGGTCGGCCAGCTCTAGGGTGATGTCCTCTATGGACTAGTCAACGAGTTCCCTCGCATAAACTACTCCTTTCACAAAGTTCATGGTAGAGTGCGGCGTCACACTCACCGGGGTGCCATGAAGTGTCCGAAGAGCACTTATCTTGGCCGCCTCGGCGGGATTCGCCAGAAGGCTGCCGTCCGAGAAACATGTCACCTTCGGCTCTCTACCAATTGCACTAGCTAATCCTCTCCTCTGATGGATCATGTTGCCCTTAGACAACATGGTGCCATCAGTGGAGCGAATAACGAGGAAGCGTTTGAAGCCAGCGGGCTCGAAAACGCCAGGTAACCTCTGAATGAGGGGCCCCGATGTCATCGAGGCTCCGCCCTGTGCATTCTTCGTCTTAGTCTTGGTCAGGAGCTCCGCACACGAGGGGGTAGAGGGGCCGGATTTGCCGATCTTGGCTTGGTCGCCTACCAAAGTGGCAGCAGACCCATCCGTCCCCGCAGCCCCCGCGGATGGAGAGGAGCCCCGAGTCTTTTTCGTCTTTCTTGTCTTTTTCTTCTTTTTAGGAGAGGAGGGCGGGGAATGAACCCGCTTCTCACCCCCGCCGGTAGAAGCTCCCAGGCCAGATGGACCGGCCTCAGCCAGGTCCTTCTCTGAAATGGAGAAGGTCCCGGTGGGCGCAGGGGATTCATCCGGAGGAGATCCCTCCCCTCCTTGTCCTGCCTGGGAATCCACAGCCGTTTGATGAGGACCTTGCATAGGGCCGGATTCGGGTTCGGTGCTTGGCGCCAAGCCCGGATTCCCCCCCATGGAAGGCCCTACCGTCTGAGGCTGGTTTTCCTCAAGGACCATGTCTATCACAGGAGGGGCCTCCAGTTGGCCATCCCCTCCCAGGACATCGCAGGTCCCCTTGGCAGCGTCATAAGTCTTTAGTGGGGAGGCACAGGCCTTGACCCCGGCAAGGTTTAATATTTTTGCCAGCAGGTCTTTTGAGGGAAGCGACCGAAGGGGCCTGGCTTCCCTCTCCCCCCTAAGGGGGTTTGCCCTACCGAGCCGCTTGTACGAGGGGCGGTCGGCAATGGGCTGCCTGCTGGCTTTCTTGGCAGTCCCCTTAGAAAGCATAGGAGGGACTGCCGCTGGAGATAGGGAGGTGCCCGAAAGCACCTCCAGAGAAGGGGGTGAGGGGGAGTCCCCTACACCCGTAGGCGTAGGAGAGGAGTAAGCCTCCTCTCCGGTTAAAGAGGTATGGAGGGTCCCCTGCGCAAGCACAGGGGGGGGGGGACCTCCATCTTTTCTGTGGAGCTGCACGAGGGCGGCTCCGTTGTTGTTATAGGGGGAATTAAGGGGAGATGTTTTTTTGTTTCATCATTGGGCATGGTGACCCTCTTTGTTTTACGGGACGCAATCGCTCACCACCTCTTGCAGTAGCCCGCACTGCAAGAGGTGCTTACAGGCCCGGCAGAGCCAGGCGCCGCCATTTGGGACCACCCCTCCCGCCTGGTGGCCTGGCAGTCCTTCGGCATGGCGGCTCCACCTTGAACACGGCGTAAAACGGATAGATTTTGAAGACGAGAGGAAAAGGGATGTGAGGAAGGTATGGGTGGGGATGAAGCAGGTTGTTAAAAGCCAACCACCCCAGACCGGAGCTCAGGGGTTAGGGGACATTGTCCCCTCCCCCCTCAGCCCCGATCCGGGACGATTGGCTGAGAAGAAGGTCAGCTTCTACCCTGTGAAATTAGAGGCTGACCAGAGAAAGTTGTGGGAGAGGTTGTATGAAAAGCGACGAGGTAGGATAGGAATACAGGCTATCTGAAGGAAGGAAGAGAGGCTAAGCTGGGGCCGGACGGGGCGCTGGATCCCGTCAGCACGGCGGCCAGGATGGCAAATCGCCGCGCCCCTTACGGGGAAATGGCGGTGGGTCTCGCGAGTGCGCCCAATACGAAGAATACAGAAAGCGACTTGAAGACCACGCGGCATTAGGGGGTAGGTCACTGGGAAGTGTAACGGCGCAATGGCACGCGACAAGTTCCCCTCGACCGTCTCCAATCTTCTTTTCCAAGCCGCTGGGAGGGCTACCTGATCCCTGCCATGTACTCGGTGTGAGGAAGAGAAAAACGCTGGTCTGGTCGTCCAGTCCTCGCGGACCTTTTGGCGCTCTCTTTCCTCGCAATTTCCACATCTCCATGAAACCAGCATAAGATAATCTGAACATCCACCAGGCTGGTGGCAACCGTAGCGTCAGGGATACCGTGAACCAGGGGTTATGGAGATTCCAATGCTACGAGCAATCAAGGCATTAGTTAGTCGCTATAGATCACAATGTCGTTTCCGAAGCGGGCAACACGCGTTATCTCTCGTACCGAGCGGTATATTGCAACCAGCTCGGCCGTGAAGACGTAGCGCTTGGTAAAGCCCCGATTAATTGAAACAGAGGGGATACGGCGCGAAAGCTGATTCCTTCCAGTAATTTGGAGCCATCCGTATACATTAGCACGGATCCAGCGTGCCACGAAGTGTGCTCCAAAAAGATCGGACGCAATATTCTGGGCACTCTGGAAGCTTTGGGAGCAGAGGGCCGGTGACAAATAGTTAAAGGTGGTACCCTTCCGGGTGGCATCCTGGCAGAACCAGAGGCTCTACCGGCCCGAACTCTCGAAAGAGTTTTCTAGCCATTGGCCCAAAGGGCTTAGGGTATGACAGGCGTCCTCAGCGGCCTTGTCACCTTCGAGATCGGCTGAAGTGTGAGAGCCTTTGGGGACTGAGGGATGCGCCGGACTAACGCGTACAGGAACGAGGTCATCTCTCCAGCATCGAAAAGTAGGCTTTCAATCGGTGATCGAGTCTATCTTCCGCAATGCAAGCTCAGCTGCGGATGCATAAAACTCGTATCCGTAGTGAAGCTTGGAACGAGCAAAGGATCGGTAAAAAATCAAGGGAGTAGACCTATCTGTACCCAGGTGCTAAACGTCACGGAACGGAGAATGTCCATGGCGCGGGTACAAGAGACCCTAAGGATGAGAATATGAGCCTCCAAGAATAAGGAAACAGTGGGAATCCACCACTTCCAGGTGAACCCTGTTTAGGAACAAGTCCGGGTAGGGGTGAAGCTGTGGAAGGGGGCAGAAGAACACCACCTGAGTCTTGGCCAAGGAAAATCGAAACCTGTGCGCTTCGGCATAGCGAGAGATGCGGTTTAATGGCTGTTGGAGTAAACGGTCCAAATTGGCTTCTGGGCCGCACCAAAAGAGATCGAAAGGTCGTTCACGTAGAGCGTAGCGAGACCATCTCCCGGCAGCACCGAGGTGATACTGTTGATGCTCAGGGCAAGGAGTGTGACAGCGATGGCACTTACCTGCGCGACTCCTTCTTCCTGCTCAATTGGGATAGAGAGGGCTGCCCGCACCAGGCACGGAATCGACGATCTCGAAAAAACTCGAGATAAAAATTGGGAGGCGTCCCCTCGCTTCCATCGTGTGGAGAGTGTCCATGATACCGTATCGCCATGCGGTATCATAATTCTTCTCTAGATCGAAAAAAACCCGTTATGTAGTGCTGTCTACGAAGGAAGGCCAGTCAGACGGCATTTTTCAGGCTGAGTAGAGCATTCGACGTGGATTAGAATTTGCGTAAGCCGCACTGTGCGAAAAACAGGTGGCCTTCGCTGTCCAAGAAAAAGGCTAGTCTAACATTTACCATGGAATATGCGACATAGTCGGGACCAAGGGTGGTGTCCGAGCACAAAGCGAGAGAGGACCGCAACTTATTTAGAAAAGGGGTCGCGAAAGACTCCGCCATGGACACGGGATCCGAGATTGCGTTCTCATTCTTGTGGAAAACAGGAGGGAGTCCTGCAAAAACTAGCCCCGATTCTACAGCCCTGCTAAAGGTGTCTTCAAATAAAGTGAAGACAGGTGTGCCCGCCAGGAAGAGGGCTGGTGTGCTTCGAAACATACTGGAACCTAGCTCTAGCTCGAGAAAATTCACTGACAGTTCGGGCGGAGCTTAAAACGCTTCTGTTTGAGGCCCGTCTTACACTTGGCTGAGCACCACGGAAGCAGTCGGCGTGCAACACGGTTAGAGGTACTAAGAAGAGTAGTTAGGCCCACGGCGATGAGGTTGCCGGAGAACTCAACAGGCTCATCCACCGACCTAAACTCCTCGACTGGGACACAAAAATCAGTCATTTACTGAAATATGCATCAGCGCACCGGCCTCAAATACCACCAGGGGGGGGGGGGGTCTCTGAGAGGGCAGGAGTCCATAAAATGATATTTGAATTGAAAAGTGATCACCACATGGAGGTCATCGACTACTTCCCAGACAAAATCAGGCTGTAAATCCGGAGAGCACAGGGATAGATCAAAACAGGTAAAGGAAGCGGTTCTCGGGCAGTGATGAATAAACTCATCCACATTTAGGAGACCTATCTCCAGCTCATCGATCAGGAAGGGTGGCTACCGTTCAAATCCCCGAGAAGTAGACAAGGCCTCGTAAACCGTGCCACGGTGCATCGGAAGTCCCCAGCGGCTAAGTCGGCTGACGATGGAATGTATGGAGAAATAACCGTATACCTCCTATCCAGGTGAAGCTGCACTGCTACTGCCTGAAAGGAGGAATTTAAATTGAAGAGCAGAACGGAGAGATCATGCCGGGTGTAAATGACGTATTCTCCTGCCCGGCTCCCATCCCTTGGTGGTAGAGTAACGAGAAACCCTTATACCCCGAGAGGGTCGATAGGGGGCACGCGCCCAGCATGGTCTCGTACACAAAACAAAAATAGCTAACGGAGGACAAGAGGCGACAAGTCTCCGCAGCCCCTTACAGCTGGTCCGGCCGGAGTCTGTGGCAATTAATTACATTGATAGAATATGTGCCTAGGTCTAGCTTAGAGGAGATGCGGGGGCCCTCTTCGCAAGAACTCCCTCATGGCAATGGTCGTACACTTCCCGGAGGCAGAACTCTGGGCGCTTAAGGCGCTGTCGCCTTCTAAGACTTATCGGGAGAGGTTGGGGTAGCAATGCGAATTTTTCCCTCATTCCGTATCGAAACCTTAGGGAAGCGGGGTCTTCAGAGGCGGGGGTCCATCCTTAAGATGATCCACCGTCTTCGAGCCACCCAGCCCAGCCCTGGGTGGGGGCATAAGAACTGAGGCTACTTTGGTGCTTGTCCTCATTTCGGGGAGCAACATTAGGAACCCCGAAAGATGGTCTCACGACCACCTTCAGGTGCGTCGTCTCTTGTAAGTCCAACGACTCGGTGGAGGCGCACGACCGTATCGCCTTACGAGAAACGGTCATGTTACCCTCCGGCCAAGCCGCGCGGCAGGCAGCACGTAATCCTGGCATGTAGTCGGTTTGAGGAAGAGCGAAACGCTGGTCGGGTCGCCTAGTCCTCGCGGACTCATCAGCGCGCTCATTCCCCGCAATTCCTACATGTCCAGGATTGATTGATTGATTGTTTAATGGCTACGCAACTTCAATCAAAAGTTATGGTCGCCCATCAGAAGGAAGGGCGAGAGGTTAAGCTGGGGCCGGACGGAGCGCTGAATCCCGTCAACACGGCGAATCGCCTCGCCCCTTACGAGAAGACGAAGTAGGGGTTAGCAGAAGGAGAAAAGGGATACCAAGCTGGGGCCGGACGGGGTGCTGAGTCCCATCAGCACGGCGGCCAGGATGGCAAATCGCCGCGCCCCTTACGGGGTACATGTCCAGGAACCCAGCAGAAGATAATGTCGACATCCGCCCGGCTCGCCAAAACCGTGGCGTCACGAATATCGCGAACCAGGGGATGCGGGGAGTCCAATGCCCCGAGAGCACTCAGGGTGCTTTGTGAGTCGCTCTAAATCACAATCTGGTCTCCGAACCGGGCACCTCGCGTAATCTCCCGTACCGAGGGGAGTATTGCAAGAAGATCGGCCGTGAGGACAGACACACAGCGCCTGGCAGAGCTCCGCTGGTTAGATTAGGTTAGGGGATACGGCGTGGAAACCGACCCCCTCTTGGGAGTTGGAGCCATCCTAATACACTAGTACGGTTCCAGCGTGACAAGAGGTGTACTCCAAAAAGCCCAAACGCAATACAAGCTTTGGGAGCAGAGGCGTGGCGACATATAGTCAGAGGTGGTACCCTCCAAGGCGGCGTTATGGGCAGAACCAGGGGCACAACTGGCCCGAAAGCTATACCTAACCTCGAAGGAGTTTCCTAGCCCTAAAGCCGAAGGGCTTAGGGTATGACCGGCATCTCCCGGCGGCATATGCACCGTCGAGATCAGCTGCGAATGTAGTAAGAGCTGTTGGTGACTGAGGTAGGGGCCGGGCTCGCGCCTACAGGCGAGAAATAAACATTGCACGGCGGAAAGCGATGGGATCACCCCAGCATCGAAAAGTAGGCTCTCATGGGGAAAGTGCGGAAGGCACCGGTCGACAGGCGGAAGCCGGTATGGTGGATCGAATCCACTTTCAGCAATAAAAGCTCGGCTGCGGATGCATAAAACTCGCATCCGTAGTCGAGCTTCGATCGAACAAAGGATCGATAAAAAAGTAAGGCAGTAGCTCAATCAGCGCCCTAGGCGTTGAACGTCACGGAACAAAGAATATCCATGGCACGGGTGGAAGAGACCCTAAGGCTGCGAATATAAGCCTCCCAGGTGAGGCGTTGGTCAAATACAAGACCAAGGAAACGGTGCGAGTCCACCACTTCAAAGCATCCCATTTACAAACAAGTATGGGTCAAGGTGGAGTCGTGGATGGCGGCAAAAGTGCACCACCTTAGTTTTGGCCAAGCAAAACCAAAGCCTGTGCACTTCGGCATAACAAGAGACGCAGTTCAATGCTGGTTGGAGTCGACGCTCCAGAGTAGGCATCTGGGCCGCGCCAAAAGATATCGAAAGGTCGTCCACATAAAGCGTTGAGAGAACATCTTCCAGCAGCACCGAGGTGATGCCGTCGATGCTCAGGACAAAAAGTGTAACACTGAGGACACTCGCTGCGGGACACCCTCTTCCTGCTGCATTGGGCTAGATAGGGCTCCCTCCACCCATACGCATAATCGACGATCTCGCAAAAATTCAGATATAAACATTAGGAGGCGCCCCCTCACCCCCATCGTGTGGAGAGTCTCCATGATACCGTATCGCCATGCGGTATCATAGGCCTTCTCCAGATCGAAAAAAACCGTGGCGTAGTGCTGTCTACGAAGGAAGGCCTCGCAGACGGCATTTTCCAGTCGGAGCAGAGGATCCGATGTGGAGTGGAACTTGCGGAAGCCGCACTGTGCACAAGACAGATCGCCTCCGCTGTCCAGGAAAAAGGCTAATCTAACATTTACCAATTTCTCCATCAACTTGCACACGCAAGAGGTTAGAGAGATTGGGCGGAAACCGGCCGGAGTAGAGTGATCTCTCCCCGGTTTGCGAAAAGCAAGCAACGTAGCGATTCGCCAAGAATCCGGGAGACCCTCCACCCAGACCCTGTTGAATAAATCTAAGAGAAAGGCCATGCCTCGCTCATCCAGGTGTCGAAGCATGGCGTACGCGACATCGTCCGGACCATGGGCGGTGTACGGACACGAAGCAAGAGCGGAACGCAACTCACTCACAGTAAACCTGTCGTTGAAGGGTTCTCCGCTCTGGAGGTAAAGTCCAGTCGGCGGCCTTCCGCGACATCACAACGTGCATTGAATGCTGGCGGAGCAGCATCCCGGCTAGAGAATGCGGAGAAAGCGGTCGCGAAGGATTCCGCCACGGAGGCGGGGTCCGAGATTGCGGACCCATTCTCCTGGAGAACGTGAGGGGGATCCTGCGAGAACTTGCCCCGAATCCTTTTGATTTGCTTCCACACCTCTCTTAGAGGGGTCTTCCCGTTAAGTGAATACACGTATGCCTGCCAAGAAGAGCGGCGGGCGTGCTTCGAAATATACCGGAACCTAGCCCTAGCCCGACGAAATTCAGAGACAGTGAAATCGTTCGGGCGGCGCTTATAGCGCATGTAGGCATAATGCTTCTGTTTCAGGGCCGTCTCACACTCGGCCGACCACCATGGGAGTGGTCGGCGTGCAAAACGGCCAGACGTCCTAGGAATAGTAGTCAGGCCCACGGCGATGAGGATACCGGAGAAGAACTCAACGGCCTCATCTACCGACCTAAACTCGACTGAGATAGAGAATTCAGTCATTTCCTTAAATATAGGCCACCGCACACGCACCAAGCAGCACCACTGAGGTAGGCTCTCAGGCGGCAGTTGCTCTGAAAATGATATTTGAATGGAAAGTGATCACTACCATGGAGGTCATCGACCACCCCCCAATCCAAAATCAGGCTGTGAATCCGAAGAGCACAAAGATAGATCAAGGCAAGAAAATGAAGCGGTTCCCGAGCAGTGATACGTAAGCTCATCCACATTTAGGACAGCTATCTCAAGCTCTTCGATCAGATCGGCAAGGACTCGTCCCCTAGGATTTATTGAGTAATCCCTCCCCAGAGAGGATGTCTGCCGTTCAGATCACCAAGCAAGAGAAAGGGCCTCGGCAACCAGGACAGGACGCGGCGGAAGTCCCCCGCGTCGAAGTCAGCTGACGGTGGAATGTACGCAGAAATGATAGTATACCTCCTATTCAGGTGAAACTGCACAGCCACTGCCTGAAAGGAGGTATCTAAAGTGAAAAGAAGAACAGTGACATAATGTAGAATGTCTCTTGTAGAAAAATAGCTAACGGGGAACTGGACGGGACGGGACGAGACGAGCCTCCGCAGCTCCTACCAGTTGGCCCGTAGTCCACGGCAATTCCATTGAAGGAATATGCCCTCCAGGACTAGCTCGAAAGAGGCAGAAGACCCTCACGGGAATGGCCGTACGCATCCCGGAGGCAGAACCCCGGGCGCTGTTGGTCGGACAATGCGATGTCGCCTTCGAGGATTTATTGAGGGAGGTTGGGCTCGCCATGCGAGTCTTTTCCTGCCTCCGCCTCGAAACCTTTGGCGGGCGTTGCGGCTTCGGAGACGTGGGGGGCCCTCCTTTCGAGGATCTACCGTCTCCGAGCCACTCAGCCCGCCACTAGGCGTGGGCGAAGGAGCCGAAGCTCCTTTCTTGCTGTCCTCCTTTCGGGGGACAGCTTTAGGAACCCCGGAAGATAACCTGGCGACCAACTTCACGGGTGTTGCCTCCTGTGATTCTAACGACTCGGTGGAGGCGCGTGGCCGTTTCACCTTACGAAAAACGGTCACGCTGGGGATATGGGGGGAGCCCTGGTTTTAGCCGAATCTGGGAGTGAACCCTTTGTGTCGCCAGCTTTACCAGGGGAGCGCCCGGGCTGAGTAGAACCCGCAAAAGGGCTCCGAATGGGCGCGGAAATAACCGTGCTCGTTGGCCTGGATGGGCCACGAGCAGGGGGCATCTTTCTAACCATTGAGGCGTAAGACATCCCAGGCAGCGCCGGCCGCGCTAGGAACAAGTCCTTAGTCTCGCGCAATGAGAGTCGATCCTGGGCCTGAACAGCCAGAATTTCTTTCTCAAGGAGATATGCACCACATTGCTTCGAAGAAGCGGAGTGCGGCTCTCCGCAATTTACACATACTTCGGGTGACCCCGACTTTGCACGTCTACATGAGCGATTCGTATGGCCGAAGCGGTGACAGTAATAGCACCGCCGCGGCAGTGGCACAAATGCCTTCACGCGGTAGCGGTACCAACCGGCACGCACCGATTCAGGGAGCTTGTCACAGTCGAACGTGACGAAGAGTGTAGGGGTGGGTCTCGAGGCACTTCCCTGTTTTCTCATCACTCGTTCGACCTTGACCACCCCGTGGTCAGCCAGCTTTAAGATGATGTCCTCTATGGACTAGTCAACGAGTTCCCTCGCATAAACTAATCCTTTCACAAAGCTAATGGTAGAGTGCGGTGTCACACTCACCGGGGTGCCATCAAGTGTCCAAAGAGCACTTATCTTGGCTGCCTCGGAAGGATCCACCGCATTCGCCAGAAGGCTCCCCTCCGAGAAACGGGTCACCTTCGGCTCTCTACCAATTACACTAGCTAATGCTCTCCTCTGATGGATCATGTTGCCCTTGGCCAACATGCTGCCATCAGTGCAGCGAATAAGGAGGAAGCGTTTGAAGCCAGCGGGCTCGAAAACGCCAGGTAACCTCTGAATGAGGGACCGCGATGTTATCGAGGCTCCGCCCTGCGCACTTTTAGTCTTAGTCAAGCGCTCCACACCCAAGAAGGCAGAGGGGCCGGATGTGCCGATCTTGGCTTGGTCGCTTACCGAAGCAGCAGACCCATCCTTCCCAGCAGCCCCCACGGATGGAGAGGAGCCCCGAGTCTTTTTCCTGTTCTTTTTAGGAGAGGAGGGCAGGAAATGAACCCGCCGCCGGCAGGGGAGGGGAGAAGCGGGTTCATTCCCTGCCCTCATCTAGGTCCTTCTCCAAAATGGAGAAGGTCCTGGCAGTCGTAGGGGCACCGGTCGGAGGATATCCCTCCCCTCCTTGTACTGCCTCGGAAACCCTAGCAGTTCGAGGAGGACCTTGCATAGGAGCGGATTCGGGTTCAGTGCTTGGCGCCGAGCCCGGATTCCCTCCCATTGAAGGCCCTACCATCTGAGGCTGGGTTGCCTCAAGGACCATGTCTATCTCAGGGGGGCCTCCAGTTGGCCATCCCCCCCCAGGACATCACAGGTCCCGTTGATAGAGCTGTTTCTAGTCACGTCTGGAGAGGCACAGGCCTTGACCCCGGCAAGGTTTAATATTCTTGCCATCAGTCTTTTGAGGGAAGCGACCGAAGGGGCCTGGCTTCCCTCTCCTACCGAGCCGCTTCAATGATGGTCGGTCGGCTATGGGCTGACTACTGGCTTTCTTGGCAGTCCCCTTGGAAAGAAAAGAGGGGACTGCGGCTGGGAAGAGCGAGGTGCCCGAAAACACCTCCAGAGAAGGGGGTGAGGGGGAGTCCCCTACACCCGTAGGCGGAGAGGAGTAAGCCTCCTCTCCTGCGCTTGCGCAGGGGAAGTTAAAGGTTGATTTTTTATTTGTTCATCATTGGGCATGGTGACTCTATATTTTATACGGGAAGCAATCGCTCATCACCCCTCGCAGTAGCCCGCTCTGCAAGGGGTGCGTACAGGCCTGGCAGAGCCAGGTGCCGTCATTTAAGGCCACCCCTCACGCCTGGTGACCTGGCAGCCCTTCAGAATGGCGGCTCCACCTTGGGCACGGCGTAAAATTGATAGAGTGGGAAGAGAGAAGGAAATGGGATCTGAGGAAGGTATGGGTGGGGATGAAGCAGTTTGTTAAAAAAACACCATCCCAAACCGGAGCTCAGGGGTGAGGGAACATTGTCCCCCCCCCTCAGCCCCGATCCAGACGGTTGGATGAGAAGAGGGTCAGCATCTACCCTGTGAAATTAGAGGCTGACCAGAGAAAGTTGTGAGAGGTTGTATGAAAAGTGAGGAAACAGCGGGGAAACACAAGTGTCTGAAGGAAGGAGAAGAGGCTAAGCTGGTGTCGCACAGGGTGCTGAGTCCCGTCAGCACGGCGGCCAGGATGACAAATCGCCGCGTCCCTTACGGGGTGGGTGAGACGAAGCTGGTCGGCATCTACCCTGTGAAATTAGAGGCCGACCAGAGAAAGTTGTGGGAGAGGTTGTTGAGGAGGAAGCAGGGTAAGACCGAGAGTGAGAAGGAAGTGGCTAAGCTGGGGCAGGACGGTGCGCTGAGTCCTTTCAGCACGGCGGCCTCGGGCCCGGACGTGCCCATCTTGGCCTGCTCACTTCCCGAAACGGCAGCGGACCCGGAGCCCCCGCAGAGTGAGAGGAACCTTTACTCTTTTTTGCTCCTTTTCCTCTTACGAGACGAGGGTGGAGAATAAACCTACTTCTCTCCACCGCCGGAAAGAGTACCTAGGACGGATACACCGGCCTCATCAAAGTCTTTCCCCGAATGGAGGTATTAGCTATTATAAGGGGACCAGCCGGAGGAGGAGGTGCCTTCTCTCCTTGTGAATCCACGGGGGCTCGAGCCGTCTGAGGAGAAACTTGCACAGGGGCAAATTTAGGTTCAGTGATTGACACCGAACCTGGCCATGACCCTATGGAAGATCCTGCCATCATGGGCTCGGTCACCTCCTGGACCATGTCGATTTAGGTGGGGGGGTATGCTTGTGGCCACTCCTCTCCAAGGCATCACAGATCCCATTCGAGTTATGTTCCATCGCAGTCAAGTCTGGCTGGCGAACCAACCTAAATCAGGAAAGATAGGGGGTCAGTAACGCAATCTTCCACAATGATTGCAGCGTCCTGCTTTCCAGTGCACCCCTATGGGGGTTGGTTCTATTGAGTCGCTCCCACCTGGAATGGTCGATTTTGGGCCGCCTGCCTACTCTCTTGGCAATCCTCTGTGATAGAATAGGGGGACTGCAATTCCTCCAAAGATGGGAGTGGTCAATGGGGACTGCACTGAAGGGGGTGAGGGGAAAACTCCCGTACTCATCGACATAAGAGAGGAGTAAACTCCTCTTTTACTCCTCTATGATAAAAGATGATTGGAGGGACCCATGAGAAAGCACAGGGAAAACCCTTTGCCGCATAGCGAGGGTGAGAGGGAAGCCCCTTCACCGGTCGAAGGGGTTGTAGCGGGCCGAAAAATTTAGACTAACCCCAATCGATCCAACCCGCTTCCTACACTAATCCGGACGTGAGAAATCGAAGGAGAATGAAACGGATTGTATGTACAGTCCTTTACTTAACAAAAAAAATACAATATTTACAAAAAAATATGGGTAAATATACACCCAATGAGCCTATTTATATATATATATATATACTAAAACAATCCTATCTTGGAACCCAATCAATCAAAAAAAATATATATATTAATACTAAGAGTCAGCATATACAAAAGGGGACAACCAAAACAAGAGACAACAAAAAGAGCAGTTTTCTTACGTGGTACAACGGTTTACGATTTGCCGGCCTCCCCGGGGAAAAATCTTGTCAGCAGTCACTCTTGTGACAAAATTGGGTGTGTGGGGCTTATGGTGCCTGCCACCTCGGAGCTCAGTTTTCTTTAAGATACAGTCAAGTACTATTAGATGACTTCTTATATCTTCTTTAAATATCTCCAAAATATTTTTGTTAAAGTCGCTCTTGCAAAATGCAGGCAATGTTTTTGTTTGTTTTGGGCTTTTTTTTTCCTTCTTTTTTTTTTATTCTGGTACTTGAACGCTGTCTCATAAAATCTTTAACATTTAGTAGCTAATAAAAAAAACATGAAATGTTAAATAACCTTATTCAGACAACATGAAATCAAATACATATGTACAAAAGAAAATATAATAAAAAACCCATTTCCACTCACACACACATTCTTACAGAAGGAGGGCGAGTGTATTGGGAAAAAGGGTGGGAGAATGGCCCCTTCACACACTCACATTTGCTCCACCACACCCCTCCTTCCTTAAGCCATTCGACCACAGTCACTCACAATACACTCTCAATCCTTACTCACAGTACCTTTTATACTCAATCACATCCTTCTGCACCCATTCACACTCGTCTACTGGTCCCTGGCTACGCGTAGCATTCAGTCGGGGTTGGTCATCAGTCTTCCTGTCAGTCTCATCATCACTATTAATCATCTCGTCAACCATACTCTTAGCCCTCATTACCAGTTCTCCCATCTCACGACAGAATTCTTTCATACTCTTCCGTTCAGAACCTTCACTCTTCATACCCCCATTCATCAGCTCCTCACTCACAGCTCTCATCCAACTCAAGGTACACTCTTGCGAAACAGACAGGTCAGTCACATCCCCCGTATTCTCAACAGGCATACCAGAAACCCCTTCGACTGGTTCCCACCAGAAACCTGAAAAATCAGCCACTTCATCGTTCACTACATCAAATTCGTCCCTACTGTTACCATTCATAAAACCCGAAAAATCAGCCACACTAGGTTCATTCTGCCCAAACACACTATCATTCATACTGTTTCCAAAACCAGAAAAATCAGGCACAGGCAGCTCACTCACTCGTCCACTTATACCAGCCAAATCACTTACCTGTTTACGCAAAAACTTAATCTCCATTTCAAGATCCCCCATACCAGAAAGACTCTGCTCGGACTTACTTTCATTCTTCCTGTCACTCTTCTTTGTACGCGTTCTACTCCTTGAGACTAAGACTAGCTCTTTCCCAGACAGATCCATACTATCACATTCAATCTCATCATCATGCACTTTACCTCTCTCTCTACACAGTTCATACACTGGATGACTCACCAGGTAGTCAGGAGGTTCTCTCCATCTCCTTAACTGACTCTGATGAGCCCGCACTCTCTCAGTCATACCGTCATTCAAACTCTCCAAAACATATGTCACCCCATTTTCCCAAACTCTCACAACTCTATAAGGTCCATCAAACTTCTCACTCATCTTTGACACATTCAGCCTACCCTTCACTTCTTTCACCTTCAATACTTTTGCACCTAATTCAAATGAACGGAACCTTTCATGTGCCTCACGCCATACACTCTGCTCACTTTCACTTAAACGAAACCTATCTTTCACTCGCCTTTCAAAATTCATCACAAACTGACATGGGGACATTCCAGTTGCGCTATGCACAGTTGAATTATATGCCCACAACACTCTCCCCAGACATACATCCCAGTCATTCACTGTCGTACTCATCATTCTCAACATCTCACACAAGGTTCTTATAGTACGTTCAGCCAATCCATTTGAAGACGGTACATACGGAGTTGTTCTCACATGCTCTACACCATTCTCTCTCAACATTTGCTCAAACACTTCTCCTACAAATTCAGGCCCATTATCACTCAGACATCTTCTAGGCTTCCATACACACATAGGAAAAAACAACTGCTCAACCACACACGCAACAGTCACACTCCTTTTATCTCTCACAGGCGCTGCATACACAAACTTACTTTTATGATCAACCATCACAACCATACCAACATTCCCAGCACTCGTACGCGTCAAAGACACACAATCAATCATTACCAATTCAAACGGTTCTTTCGCATCAACTTTCAACATCGGTGGTTTCACTTGCACACCTTGCACCTTTCGCTTCTGATACCTTTCACACGTAGTTGCAACATCATTCACAACAGTTCTCAGAAACGGATGGAACACACGTTCCTTCATACACTCCCACAGCTTAAACTTACCCATATGCCCATAATTATCATGCACAACCTTCACCAGACCAATCATACCAACTAAGGACATCACAGGTACATACATATCATCACCACCCTTCACATGCCTCACAAAATATACAACATCCATACAAACAACAAAATCCTTAGCATACCTTTTAAAATCACTTAAACACTCTGGCCATTCATTCAAATCAACACGCATCATTACACACTTCTTCAACTCACTAACAAAAGAACACATCTCTTGCATCTCTAGAATATCATCATCACTTAAAATCTCATTCTCATCATCCATGACCAACTCAATCATGCCACAAAATTTGACAACATTCTTCGCACACTCATTCAACTTCATCACCTCACATTCACCTTTCATAAGACGATACTTATCAGCATCCAAAGACAAATCATTCAATCTCAGAAAGTCTACACCAAGCAAGAAACAACACGGCATTTGCTCATCTTTCAGAATCACAAAGTCATGCTTCACATTCACACCATTACCCAAACTCACTTTCAGACTAACCTGTTCCCATGCCACTATCATGCCATTCCCTAATCCACTTATCCGTAACTTCACAGGTTTATGCTCGCAACATTTAAACTCATCATACTTACTCAGAATCCTCTCATTCACTAAATACACCTGCGCTCCAGTATCAATCAAACCACAGAACAACCTTTCACCAACTTTCACTCTCGCTTCCATCATATCAGGTCCACCATGTTCACAATAAACCGAAGGAACAAGCACACCAACATCAGCACTGATATCCACACTGTCATTAACTCCCATATCATCACTCACCACACGCTCATCTTCCTCCAGACAATCATTCTTCTCTCTTATATATGAACACTTTTCAATCACCCAATTGTAGTGCACACCGCTCAAACATTGCAGATGTACCACATTAGGATTCAAACCCTTCATCTTCTCATCCTTGTACACAATCGGCCTCTCACCACCAAAGTGCACATAAACAATCACTCCATACAAACGACTCACTACAATCAACACTTCCTGAAATGGCGGGACCCCTTGCATACACATCGCTCTCAATTCTTTCATGAAGTTCCGCACCTTTACCATACCAATGCTTTCAGGCTTCCTACACACTTCATTCATTACCTCCTTCCTTAAATCATCTACACTATCGGGCACTCTCACATCTACTCCATCACTCTTCAAATCTTGCAAACCATTCCATACACTCTCAAACAAGGAATCACCACCACCCTTACTCTCTTTTCCATTCATAATCCCTTTCGGCAAATACTCAGGATCACTCACTCCACACACATTTTCATCATTCGTACCAGGATACCTTAACATCAAATCAGCCACTCCATTCCATTCACCAGGCACATACTCAATCACATAGTCAAAGTCACTCAAATCTTCCAAAGTCCTTGCAATCCTACTATCAGCCCACTTCATACGCTGCAGATGCACAAGAGGTTGATGATCTGTTTTTATCACAAACCTCACACCATACAAAAACGGACGCAACACTTTCAAACAATATCTTATCGCAGCCAACTCTCGTTCCACAGTCGAATACTTTCGTTCTGCAACATTCATAGCCTTGGATACATACCCAATTATTCGCCTGACATTCTCTCCATTCAAACGCTGCTCTTGCATCAGAAAACCTCCCATACAATACCCACTCGCATCTGTATACAATTCAAGCATTTTAGCATTTACACTATAATCTGGGTATGCCAATTCAACATCTTCAGCCGCTGCCTCTTTCAGTCTCTCATACGCCTCATTCATCTTATCATTCCACTTGACAACCGTACTACCTTTCTTGCCCATCCACTCAGTCAGAGGCTTACTCACACCAGAACAATCACGTATAAACTTTCGCTGGAACTCAATAAAACCCCAAAACGACTTCAGTTGCTTCACAGTCACCGGTTTAGGAAACATTCGCACCTTCTCAACATACTTCGGTGATTTCGCAACCCATTCTCACTCACCATATGCCCAAGGAATTCCACTTCTTTCGCAAACCATTCACACTTCGCCACTTTCACCTTCACACCAACACTCTCCAATGTTCTCAACACATCATTCACCAATCTCATATGCTCCTCAAAAGTCTCAGTCATAATCAAAATATCATCTATAAATGCAATCACATTCTTACTCGCAAACTTACTCAACACAACATTCATTGCCCGCTGGAAGGCTCTGGGAGCATTAGCCAACCCGAAGCTGAGGTTCCGGAACTGGTAATGCCTCTTTGTGGAAGAGAAGGCAGTTACCAGCCGGCTCTCCTCAGCAATAGGCATCTGGTAATACCCCCGTACCAGATCCAGCTTCGTAAACCACTCCATCCCATGCATACTATATACACACTCAGATACCACACACATCGGAAACCTTTCTTTCACAGTCCTTTCATTGACCTTTCGATAATCCACACACAGACGCAATCTTCCATCCGGCTTACATACAGGCACAATTGGACTATTCCATGCACTCTCACTCTCTTCAATCACTCCCAATTGCTCCAATTCCAAACACTGCTCCTCAATCTCATCAGCAACCGGACGTAGGAAATGCCTCGGCCGCTGATAGATTGGGGAGTCCTCCTTCAGGACAATCTTGAATTCTGGGAGCTTTGCAACCCCGAAATCCAGATCACCCTTACTGAGGGCTCCCTTTCGTTCAAATATCATTCGATACACATCCTCCCTTTCATACTCAGTCAAACATCCATCCAATTTCACCATGTCCTTCACCTCATTATACATCCATTCACATGTCTTTTCATTCGCAATATTCACCTTGATATCCGTGCTATCATCCATACCTACCTCAGTGACAGTGGAGAGGTGTCCTAGTACATCTCCGACTTGGATACCCCTCACCTGTCCCTTCACCCTGGGGTCCGCCTGCACACATACAAAAGGATCATTCATTCTCATCAAGCCATCAAACACACAAGCAACACGCCTTACCTTATAATATGCATACTTTCAATCCAATATCACGGTGTTCTCACCCACATTTAAACTAACATCCTTACTCCAACTCACTCTAACCGCCACCCTTTCACCCTTCACAAGTCTTACATTCTCCATAGTAGTCACCTCAATACCAGTAAACACACTCCTCAAAACACCACCATCTTTCCCTACATATAACTTATACACCCCATTTTTACCAATCTTTCTCTCAATCTGATCACTTGCAGGATGCACAACCATACGATTCATTTTCATAAAATCATAGCCCAAAATCACACCATACTCACTACTCACCTTATCAATCACCGAGAATTCACATTCATTCATCATCATACCATGCATTCGAACAGCTGACCTTATCATTCCAATCACAGGCACTCTCCTATTACCAATACCTACCAAACTACCCTTGCACTCAGACAGGGAGGCTTTCTCGCTAACCTTGTCATACACATCTTTATACACCAAGCTCACCTTGCATCCAGAATCTATTAAAGCCAAACACTCAATTCCATTCAATTCCACCTTCACACTCAGACACTCATACTTCCTACCAGACAGCACTTTCACACTAGACAGACTTACCAACACATTACTCACACTCATGCACCCAGAGGATACTTCACCAGGTACCCTCTTACAATTCAGTTTCCCGCTTCAGACTTTCCATTCACACCTTGTGCTCTCAGTCTAATCCAACACTTTTCACTTGAATGTCCTTCCATCGCACAATAGCTACATACATTCCTCTGGTCACGACACATCCTCGCATAATGACCAGCCTTTCCACAATTACCACAAGCATACTTCACACTCCCCCCAGCAGTTGCTCCACCATTCAACCTCGGACAATCTTTCTTCAAATGGCCTATTTCTTTACACTCAAAGCACTCTTTCACACTTTCCTGGCAATCCTTTATCATATGCCCTTTCTTACCACAACAAAAACATGCACCAGACGTCCACCTACATTCTGCCAACATATGACCTTTCCTTCCACACCGATGACATTCCACAATCTTTCTCCCACCATTCGATCTCTTGTTTGCTGGGACATACCTCGGTTTCTCTCTCATATATCCATTCCCACGCTTGAAATTCATCCGTTCCCTTCCATTCGACCACCCTCCATTTACCCCATCCATTCTGCCAGCCCAGGAAGTTCGACATCACTCCAGCTGGTGCAGCCTTCAGGGCATCCCTGTAGCTGACATACTGCTGGGGTGGATGAAAGCTCCTGGGCTTCTTACCCCCAACATTCACACTGTACCATCCATCATCTTCTAGATCGCTTTCATCATCAAATCGTCCATCTTCTAACACATCCTCCCACATCAACCGTTCACCTGTCAGTCTCATTCTCTCCTTTCTCTTTCCACTCAGCCATTCACTCACCTTTCGCGGGATCGTGTCCAAAAACTTCCTCATCAGTGGTTTACATTCATTTACATCATCATCACCATACCTCTTTCTTGCCATACTCTCAAGCCTATGTGCATACATGTTCACACTTTCACTTTTCCCCATTCGAGCCTTCTCAAATTCATTTACCCTTTTATACTTCACACTCTCTTTCATTCGTTTCACCTGTCCAATCATCTGCTTCTTCACCACATCGTACCTTGGTTCCCCCACACTTGTAATCACGCGGAAAAACTCCAATACTTTTCCCTCCAAACATTCATCCAGTATCCCTTATTCTCCAGGTACTTGAGCTTACAATATCGTTCAAATTCCCCGAAGAATTCTTCCACACTTTTCCCACCATGTAACCTAAATCTATCTATCTTTGGCACTTCCCTTATCAAAATACCCTTTCTCACATTCACTTCACTCTCACTTGAGCTGCCTTCACTCTCACTCATATCAATCATACCATCACTCTCTCCTTCATCCGAGTACAATGAGTCCACACTCTTGCCTCTTACCTTCCTATCCTTCCCCTTTGCACCACTCTTCCTTCTTCTCTTCCATTCTCCGTCCTTCCTATCACTCATAATCACCCTATCCTCTCTAGACTCGCACACACTCCCATTGATCCCATTAGTCTTATCCCCTTCAGTCGGAGCAGGGGTCAAGGTCGAGGGTCCTGGGGCCGGTCCTGACCCCTTCATCATGTCATACAAGTCCTTCATCCGTTGGTCGACCTGCTTCTGTCTCTCATCCATTTCTTTCCTCATCCTGTCTGTCTTCTCATCCATACTCATCACATCACTCTTCAATCCATCAATCACGTTCCTCAACATCATACATTCCTCCTCTTTCTGCCTCAATTCCAGCCTCAGTCTCACAATCTCATCATGGAGGCCCTGTTCCACAGAAGCCATCCTCCCAGGTTAGTAACAGTGATAGACAAAGGTGAAAGAAAAACAACCAAACTACCTGCCACGCTAATTGGGTATGGACTGCAATCCAATCCCGTCACGCTCCCGGTTTCGAAGTCTCACGTCCCTATTCGGGCGCCAAATGTAGCAAGCCGAAAAATTTAGACTAACCCCAATCGATCCAACCCGCTTCCTACACTAATCCGGACGTGAGAAATCGAAGGAGAATGAAACGGATTGTATGTACAGTCCTTTACTTAACAAAAAAAATACAATATTTACAAAAAAATATGGGTAAATATGTACCCAATGAGCCTATTTATATATATACTAAA
>OZ018318.1:226189231-226366731 GCA_963969495.1 Ceratothoa steindachneri
GGCACAGTACAATCTCCTGGTTCCGATAACCAAACTGGCGCTTAATATAGCCTAGCATCCTTTGGGCCTTTTTCTCCGCCTCAATGCACTGTTTCGAGAACTTGAGGTCACTAGTGATTGTTACACCCAAGTTCTTCTCAGTGTCGGTGGATTCCATAGCAGTGCCCTTAAGGATATACTGAGATTGGGGGTTTCTGTGGCCGATATGCATCACTTTGCATTTCCCCACGTTAAAAGGCATTTGCCACGTGTCCGACCACTCCCCAATCTTCCCAAGATCTTCCTGCAGGCGGGCAGTATTTCCATCCTTTGCAACGTTCATACCAAGCTTGGTATCGTCGGCAAATTTGGAAATCTTCGCAACCATGTCACCGTCCATGTCGTTGACGTAGATGATGAATAGTAGTGGTACCAGGACAGAACCTTGAGGCACCCCGCTAGTAACGGGCACCCACTCAGAAGACTGTCCATTCACCACCACCCGTTGCCGTCTGCCACTTAGCCAGTTCTCGATCCAGCCGGCTACTTTTCCGTCTATGCCAAGCGAACGCACTTTCCGGAGAAGGCGGCGGTGTGGTACCTTATCAAAGGCTTTCTGAAAGTCTAGGTAGACCACATCCACCGCCTTGTCCCGATCGTGCTCACTGAAAACGAAGTGGAAGAATTCCACAAGGTTCGTCAGGCATGACCGTTGCCTTCGGAAGCCGTGCTGGGAACTCCTCAGTAGCAGGTTTGACTCTAAATACGACGTCACTTTGTCCACCATGATGCTTTCCATGAGTTTACCGACTATCGAAGTCAGACTGATAGGTCGGTAGTTCGACGGTTGGTTACGGTCTCCTTTCTTGAAGATAGGAGTCACCTCCGCCTCACGCCAGTCTCTAGGAACGCATTTGGTCCGGATTGACATGTTAAAGATAGCGCACAGATGTCGTGATACTTCATCGCACACTTCCTTCAACACTTTAGATAGAAACCCGTCCGGTCCAGGGAACTTATTCGTCTTTAGGTCAGCGATCTTTTTCTTTATTTCTCCTTCGGTGAAGTCCATTGCCTCCAGCTTTTCCCCCGAGTAGGAATCCGTCGGCTGGGAAATGGGACCACACTCTTCAGTAAACACTGAAGAGAAGTAGTCATTGAGGAGGTTAGCATTTTCTGCATCTGAATGCTTTAATGTCCCCTCCTCATTCCTCAAAGGGCCAATCGTTCGACGGATTGGTTTACGGCTGTTCACATATTCAAAAAACTCCTTGGGATTCTCTTTACAGAGTCTCGCCACTCGGAGTTCCTCAGACCGCTTAGCCGCTCTTATGCTGGACTTCACCCTCCTGGCTAGCCTCCGGTATTCGTCAAAGTCACCCGAGATCTTCGATTGCCGGTACACATTTCTCTTCTTCCTAAGCAGTTGCCCGATTTCTCGATTAAACCACTTTGGTTGAACAGAGGACCGACGGGGGCATTTCAGAGGGATAAAACGCGATTGAAGACTCATGAATGTGGTTTTGAAACTGTTCCAAGAGTCTTCAACAGCCTTTCACTCTTCTAGCCTCGCGTCAGTCAGTCCCGCGCGTAGACCTGCAAAGTCTGCTCTTCTCAAATCGAGTTTCCTTGATTTACTAGTTGCAGGCTCTGCCTTTGGGACTTTGACTACAAATCTAATTAGTCGGTGGTCACTGCCACCGAGATCTTCGCCAACAGAGAGGTCCTCAACGATGTCATCCTCAGAGGTGAAAACCAAGTCGAGGATATTGTCTCCTCTCGTTGGCTCTCTCACCCATTGAGTCAGGAACTTGTTGTTTGTGAACTCCAGGAGTAGTGCGTTCTCGCCACAGGGTTCTCTGGTTTCCCAGTCAACTTGTGTGTTGAAATCACCCATGACGATACACACTCTGTCTTCGACAAGTTCTCCTAGTAGCTGGTACAGATCTCTGTCCTTTTCAACGAGTTGGGCAGGAGGTCTATAAAGCACCAGGGTCCTGTATTTGGCACGACCTATCTCTAGGTCAACACCTAGTAGTTCATGGTCGGATACGATGTTGCAATCCATCGAGTTGAGAGTATCCTTGACATACAACATCACACCGCCACCCTCTCTGTCTGGCCTATCTTTCTGGAAGAGCTGGTAACCGGGAATCGTGAATTCACCTTCAAAATCTCGACTTGAGGTTTTTATCCACGTCTCCGTTATGGCCACCATCTCAGGTTCCTCTGTTGCTACGAGGCCACGGAGCTCAAGAAATTTATTCCTGATTGACCTCGCGTTGAACAGAAGAACTGTGTGGCAGTACCCCTCTTTGCCACATCTAAGAACGTCGTTCCAGGAGTGACACGGGCATACTGTCTTATGTCCGCCTTCACTCTGGGTCGGACGCTCCTCTGAGTCCGCTCTACGACATCCTGGATTAAGTTACAGAGTACAGCCTTTCGCTTGAATGAAAGGTGCACTCCGTCCCTTTGGTAAAGGTCGTTTCGACCGTAAAAGGTGCGGTAAGGGTCCAGAAAGAAGACCCCTTCCGCCGTACAGAGGTCGGACAGGCGCTTGTTCAGGGTTACGTTCCTAGAGTGAGCTGTCCGGCTAGGACCTCTTCTTGGGAGCATCCCTACAATGACCCGTTTGCGAGTTCTCAATCCACAGTCGTCCACGGCTCCAATGACCGTGTTGAGAATTTTCTCGCTGGGGCCTACTTTGCCTCCTCGGAGGTAGAGGTCATTCCCACTCACCATCAGGGCAACGACTGAATTCTCGGAGATCTGAGATTTCTCAGCCTCTACCCTGATGTGGTGGTTTCCCCGTCCTGGCTGGCAGCATACCTCCACACTAGTGCGAAGGCGGGCCGCTAGCAGGGGCTGCCAACCTTGTGCTTGGGAATCGCCCACAAGGGTAACCCTCGGACATTTCCGTGCAGAGGTTTGAGGCTTTCCTTGCGGAGGCGAACTCTTGGTTCCCTCTTTCTTCTCCATCTTATTTTTCTTGTTCTTCTTTTTCTTATTCATCTCTTCCCCCTTATCTTCCTTTGTTACATACTCTTCTGTTTTTCTCTTTTCTTCCTCTGCTTCAACTTTCTCTTTTTCAGCTTCTACTTTATCTTCTTCCTGTTTCTTTCCCTTCCTTTTCTTTTTCTTTGAGGGTTTATCCATAGCATGCGGACCTAGCTCTGGGGGTAATACTGCAGATGCAGTGTTTAGTACAGGGCTTGACGTTAGCTCTGCTATTCTGACCTCAAGCCTGCGAATCTGTCCAGCGTGTTCTAATTCAAGGCTGCTTATTTTTTCCTCCAACTTCCTGGATCTTTCCTCGGAAACCCTGCATGTTTCCTTTAGCTCCTTGATTTGGCCATTTAAAATACAGTCGGTGCAGGAACTGGCCGGGTGGCATTTCGAAAAACACCCCTCCGGAAAGTCCACGCACCACTTATCTATGTGGCATATTGCGCACGTGTATTTTAGAGCTCCTGGTCCTTTCTTGCCGGTCATTTTGAACACTTTCTCTCTTTCAATACTTTGCAACCAATCAATGATAAAAAGGGGGGTTGGTGAGTTCTCCCCGCGTGAGTCGCTCCCGCCTATTGATCGGAGTCGTTTCGGAGTCTTCCAGAAGGCACGCTCCATGTGCTGCTGTTCGTCCGACCGAGTCGTCAAGCCTCGGCTCCCAACCAAGCAGCACAGACGGTCCCCGAAGGGCCCATCGATTTGTCACCAGGTGAACAACAATGAAGCACGCCCCGTACTAAACTCCTACTAGTTCCCTTCACAACGGCCAGGATCTCGGAGCAGCGTTCAATGGATATCCCGCCCCACCAAGAGACTCGACCCAAGGCTTTTTATTGGCCTGGCAACCAACCTGGGAACAAAGGGCCGTCACCTCGGACCGATGCTACCAGAGGCACCCATCAACGGGCACTGGGAACGGTCAATAATTACGCGCCAGGGAAGGGGTTAACGGGGCACTACCCTCATCCCATTCATCGTGCCGCAACGCCTAGGACACCTCTAGTCCTAGTCTCTCGCAACCAGTGAACGTCGATTGGCGTTGTTTATAGAGGTTCCAAAGCCTCTCTTCTGACGCGTGAGGTAGCTGCCAGGTCCTTATATGTAGATAGAGGAAAAAAAGGGAAAGAGTGACATGATAGGAGTAGGCTTTTTTTTTCTTCTTCTTTTTGTATAAGTGGGAGAGATAGGATGAAAGTAAAAAAGGAGAATGATAGAGTAGAAAAAGGAAGGAATGACGCACTTAGTCTGGAATCTCGTTTTTGACCAAATCAACAAGGAAAGCCCTACCAGGGGTACCCAGAAGAGGTACCCCCACCGACATAGCTCGAAAAGTCAAAGGTACACACAAGCCCTCTTCCCGCGACAAGGGGGCGTCACCTCTCCAGGATTTAATAATAATAATAAAACAGCAGCACTGTTATTTTTCCAAATTTTACCTTTTTTTCATTGTTTTGTATTTTACTTATTTTAATTGCATATTGTACTTTTTATATATATTTATACTTTTTTGTATTATATTTTAATTATATTATCTATTGTGGAAATGTATTACCACCTAATTCAACAAACAAATTGATAAATACTATAGAAAAATATGAAAAATTATTTACTGTACTGTTTGTGTGTTTGTTATTGGGCTTTTAGAGAAATACAATTGCAATGTTAGTTTTTGAACAATCCCCATCAAAAGCAGAATGCCCTCAAAAAGTCTAAATTCTTCAACAGAAATATCTTTCCAATCATGAAGCCTAGCTACTTCATTTTTTAAAATTTTCAATACACTACTTGCATCAGAAATAAACTTAGCTGTGGAATTGTTTGCTTCATCACAAATAAATTTTATAATATCATTTATTATGAATTAAAAAAATTGTAAAACATCACTTGCTTCTATATTTTGATTTATTTTGCACTATCATCAATTAATATCTGTTTGCAATTATTACAGTTCACTCAACCTCTGACAACATACTAAGTAAATAATATGGCATAATTCCAAAATGCTACTTATTTTAACCAATCAGTGTGTTGGTGACAAATATCTAGTTACAACTTATCAGCCAATCAGAACATATAATTCAAATATGTGCGCTCCGCGGATTGAAGCTCAAGAAAAAACAGAGGCAAACATATATGTGCGTTCTGCAATAGCTTGTCAATTTACGAATGCACATATTTGTGTGCTCTGCAGTTAAAGGGTTAAGTTAGTAGTACTCAAGACATTATATTTTGTTAATATATTTTTGCATGCTTACATTTGTTTTCATTTTATCCTGGTTTTAGTTTTGTTTGTTCAAGGTGGTTTAGGGTGATTTAGATTATCACTTTCAGGGATTTTAATACATAATTTGGTTACTTTGTTGTTACAATTGGATATTAGGTCTTAATTGGTGTTCTTGTCACATTTCAGGTTGTTAACATTGGGTGGATATTTTTGATCGGTTGTTTATTTATTATTGAGAACTGCTGACTGGTAATAGTTCAGTGCATTTCTTCATGTAAAGAATGGTGCTTCTCCAATTTCAAGTAATTTTACAGCTCAGGAATCTTGCATGGGTATTATTGAGGAATACTCTTAATCCAATTATATTTTCTTTGCTCTTTCTTCTATCAATTTATTCAGTGGTTTCAGCCTTGCCATCCTCTCATAATCTTCCAGTTTCTTCCTTTCTCTTCAGCATGTGCGTATTTAAATACACACTAATTCTGCACACTCTGTAATAGTGTCTTCCCATGTTTTGGAGGCCCAGAAGTGTGGCTCTAACTAGAGCCATATAATACTACTTTTTGTTTTTTATTTGAGATTCCTGATGGTATAGAGAGTTCTGACTGAGCAGTGTATTGTAACCAGCTGGGTAGTAAAGATAAAGAGAGTGCCTGGTAGCGCTCCACTGACTTCAAACAGAGGGGATATGCCATGGTTGTGGATGCATAAAACTTGCATCCATAGTCAAGCTTTGAGCAAACAGAGAAATGATAAAACAACAAAGCAGTAGCACTATAAACACTCAATTGATAAACCTCATGGAATGAAGAATGTCCATGGCGCAGGTATAAGAAACCATGAGGCATGAATATGGGCCACTGCACCAAGCATTTTAACCTTACATAATACAGTCCCATAGTCATACCTCTTACAGCTTTCGGATCAAATATACCCTGCATCATATTCTTGCTTATAGACACAGAAATCCAGCTGTATTTATGCATATCCTTGTGCTGAATATGTTTGCTACACAATTTCTTCTCAATACAGAATCATACCATTCTCAATATTCATTCACTCTGAGTGAACCGAAAGCTCCAGTTATGCCCTCTCATAATACAACCATTAACTGCTGTCCTTCCCAAATTGCATTCACCACTAGTCCAAAGTCATTCCAAACTTCTCTTTCTTAGCTTCAATTCTATCATCACAACATCCATACAGTACAACCAGATACAGTTTCACCCTTTTGAATCTCAATTTCACCCACATGTAGTGAAAAATTATCCTAGAATTTTTTAAAAAGTTTGATGGTTGTTTAAAGTCATTTAAAGAACAAAATGCTTGATTTTGCCAGATCATGATATACACAATGCTTTATTATTTTTTTTTCAGAGCTAATTTGGCAGCTATCTATTAGGATATTTGCTTTTTTATTTCTTTAAGGAGCTCATCTGGCAACCGCCTACTAATGCATAAGTTGCTGTAATCACACTACAGACTAATACTAGGATAGATTAAAAAAACAAAAAAAAACATGCATAAAACAAAATATACAAAAAAAAACCCAAAACATGAAGGAAACACCTTCAGGCATAGGGGGGAGGCCCACTTTCCACTCAGCACCGGAAGTTGTGCCTTACAACAAAGAGAGTAAAATAAAATGGAAGAGGCAAACATCCTCTAAAAAGTCATATAGGCCACAAGTCTGTGTACACGAATCCATGCTGAGTACAAAGGAGAAGTGGCAGTGACTCTGCCCGCCCTGGTAAAGGGACAGGTAATGTGCACAAGCACACCCAGACTGGGACATTCAACAAGAATGTGCCAAACAGTCTGGGGGTACAATACAGTCGTCGCAATAAGGTAAGGGCGAGTGCTCCATCAAATGGCAGTGTGTCCCACGAGTGTGGGACACACTCTCTCTTTTTATGACGAAAATAGAGGGAGAGGTGACGCCCCCTTGCCGCGGGAAGAGAGCTTGTGTGGACCTTGGACTTTTCGAGCTATGTCGGCAGGGGTACCTCTGGTAGGGCTTCCCTTGTCGATTTGGTCGGAAACGAGGTTCCAGACTAAGTGCGTCATTCCTTCCTTTTTCTACTCTATCCCTCTCCTTTTTTTACTTTTATCCTATCTCCCACTCATACAAAAAGAAACAAAAACAAAAAAAAAGCCTACTCCTATCGTGTCACTCTTTCCCTTTCTTCCTCTATCTACCTATAAAGACCTGGCAGCTACCTCATGCGTCAGAAGAGAGGCTTTGGAACCTCTATAAACAACGCCAATCGACGCTCACTGGTTGCGAGAGACTAGGACTAGAGGTGTCCTAGGCGTTGGGGCACGATGAATGGGATGAGGGTAGTGCCTCGTTAACCCCTTCCCTGGCGCGTAATTATTGACCGTTCCCAGTGCCCGTTGACGGGTGCTTATGGTAGCATTGGTCCGAGGTGACGGCCCTTTGTTCCCATGTTGGTTGCCAGGCCAATAAAAAGCCTTGGGTCGAGTTCCTTGGTGTGGCGGGATATCCATTGAACGCTACTCCGAGATCCTGGCCGTTGTGAAGGGAACTAGTAGGAGTTTAGTACGGGGTGTGCTTCGTTGTTGTTCACCTGGTGAGAAATCGATGGCCCCTTCGGGGACCGTCAGTGCTGCTTGGTTGGGAGCCACGGCACGCCGAGGTTTGACAACTCGGTCGGACGAACAGCAGCACATGGAGCGTGCCTTCTGAAAGATCCGAAATCCGAAACCTCTCCGATCGATAGGCGGGAGCGACTCACGCTGGGAAAACTCACCAACCCCCCTTTTTTTATCATTGATTGGTCACGAGTTTTCAGAGAGAGAGAAAGCGCTCAAAATGACAGGCAAAAAAGGACCCGTTCGTCTCAAACACAACTGTGCAATATGCCAGTTAGAAAAGTGGTGCGTTGACTTTCCGGAGGGCTGCTACTCAAAATGCAGCCCTGAAAGTATCTGCACTACTTGCATATTGACGCGAGAGGTGGAAAAATTAAAAGACCTCTATAGAGCCTCAGAGGAGAGAGCTAAGGTCCTTGAGGGAAAGTTGGAGAAGCTCGAAGCCCTTAACGTAGCTCAGGTTCGATGCCTAGAAGAGGCGCCGCCCACTGACGTTTCGGAATCCCCTGGTAATGAAGCGGACATTCCGGCATCATCTGAGGCTAAGCCAGCTGAGGCGAGAGAAAAGGAGAAAAAGAAGAAAGGAGAAACGAAGAAAAAAAGAAAAAGAAGATAGTTGAAACAAAAGTAGAACCCAAAATAGAAGAAAAACAGATAAAGAAGAAGAAAAAGAAAGATAAGAATGTGGAGAGTAAAGAGGAAAAGGGGAGGCCTCTTCCACAAGGAAAGACCCCGTCTTCAGAGACCAAGTGTCCGAAGGTCACCCTCATTGGTGACTCGCAAACACGGGATCTGCAGCCGCTGCTAGCGGCCCGCCTTCGCACTAGCGTGAAGGTAAGCTGCCTGTCAGGACGGGGTAACCACACCATCAGAGTAGAGGCAGAGAAAGCTCAGATTTCTGAGAATTCTGTTGTTGCTCTGATGGTGAGCGGCAACGACCTCTACCTCAGAGGGGGTAAGGTTGGCCTCAGTGGTAAGACCATCCAAACAGTGATGGGAGCCGTGGACGACATAGGGCTTAAAACCCGCAAACGTGTGGTGGTTGGGATGCTTCCGAGAAGAGGTCCATCCCGAACCGCTCACGAAAGAAACGTTGCAGTGAACAAAAGGTTGGCGGATCTCTGCACGGCAGAAGGAGTCTTCTTCGTGGACCCCTATCGTACCTTTATCGGTAGAGACGACCTCTACCAAAGGGACGGGGTACATCTCTCCTTTAAAGGGAAGGCCTTTCTCGCCAATCTAATTCAAGATGTCGTGGAACGCACCCAAAGGAGCGTTCGAAACAGAGCGAAAGCGGACGTGCGCCAGCATGCCCATGTCACTCCTGGAACGACCTTCTCGGAGGTCGTTAAAAAGGGTGTGACCACGAAAACAGAGAAGACGGGAAACGGAAGAGCATAGGGAGTCCTACACTAGGGGACTCACTCAAAGTTCTTCTGTTCAATGCGAGGTCAATCAGGAATAAGTTTCTTGAGCTCCGTGGCCTCGTAGTAACAGAGGAACCTGAGATGGTGGCCATAACGGAGTCGTGGATAAAAACCTCAAGCCGAGATTTTGAAGGTGAATTCACGATTCCCCGTTACCAGCTCTTCCAGAAAGATAGGCCAGACAGAGAGGGTGGCGGTGTGATGTTGTATGTCAAGGATACTCTCAACTCGACGGATTGCAACATCATATCCGACCATGAACTACTAGGTGTTGACCTAGAGATAGGTCGTGCCAAATACAGGACCCCGGTGCTTTATAGACCTCCTGCCCAACTCGTTGAAAAGGACAGAGATCTGTACCAGCTGCTAGGAGAACTTGTCGAAGACAGAGTGTGTATCGTCATGGGTGATTTCAACACACAAGTTGACTGGGAAACCAGAGAACCCTGTGGCGAGAACGCACTACTCCTGGAGTTCACGAACAACGAGTTCCTCACTCAGTGGGTGAGAGAGCCAACGAGAGGAGACAATATCCTCGACTTGGTTTTCACCTCTGAGGATGACATCGTTGAGGACCTCTCTGTTGGCGAAGATCTCGGTGGCAGTGACCACCGACTAATTAGATTTGTAGTCAAAGTCCCCAAGGCAGAGCCTGCAACTAGTAAATCAAGGAAACTCGATTTGAGAAGAGCAGACTTTGCAGGTCTACGCGCGGGACTGACTGATGCGAGGCTAGAAGAGTGCGATGCTGTTGAAGACTCTTGGAACAGTTTCAAAACCACATTCATGAGTCTTCAATCGCGTTTTATCCCTCTGAAATGCCCCCGTCGGTCCTCTGTTCAACTAAAGTGGTGTAATCGAGAAATCGGGCAACTGCTTAGGGAGAAGAGAAATGTGTACCGGCAATCGAAGATCTCGGGTGACTTTGACGAATACCGGAGGCTAGCCAGTAGAGTGAAGTCCAGTATAAGGGTGGCTAAGCGGTCTGAGGAACTCCGAGTGGCGAGACTCTGTAAAGAGAATCCCAAGGAGTTTTTTGGATATGTGAACAGCCGTAAACCAATCCGTCGAACGATTGGCCCTTTGAGGAATGAGGAGGGGACATTAAAGCATTCAGATGCAGAAAATGCTAACCTCCTCAACGACTACTTCTCTTCAGTGTTTACTGAAGAGTGTGGTCCCATTCCCCAGCCGACGAATTCCTACTCGGGGGAAAAGCTGGAGGCAATGGACTTCACCGAAGGAGAAATAAAGAAAAAGATCGCTGACCTAAAGACGAATAAGTCCCCTGGACCGGACGGGTTTCTACCTCAAGTGTTGAAGGAAGTGTGCGATGAAGTATCACGACATCTGTGCGCTATCTTTAACATGTCAATCCGGACCAAATGCGTTCCTAGAGACTGGCGTGAGGCGGAGGTGACTCCTATCTTCAAGAAAGGAGACCGTAACCAACCGTCGAACTACCGACCTATCAGTCTGACTTCGATAGTCGGTAAACTCATGGAAAGCATCATGGTGGACAAAGTGACGTCGTATTTAGAGTCAAACCTGCTACTGAGGAGTTCCCAGCACGGCTTCCGAAGGCAACGGTCATGCCTGACGAACCTTGTGGAATTCTTCCACTTCGTTTTCAGTGAGCACGATCGGGACAAGGCGGTGGATGTGGTCTACCTAGTCTTTCAGAAAGCCTTTGATAAGGTACCACACCGCCGCCTTCTCGGGAAAGTGCGAGCGCTTGGCATAGACGGAAAGGTAGCCGGCTGGATCGAGAACTGGCTAAGTGGCAGACGGCAACGGGTGGTGGTGAATGGACAGTCTTCTGAGTGGGTGCCCGTTACTAGCGGGGTGCCTCAAGGTTCTGTCCTGGGACCAGTACTATTCATCATCTACGTCAACGACATGGACGGTGACATGGTTGCCAAGATTTCCAAATTTGCCGACGATACCAAGCTTGGTATGAATGTTGCAAAGGATGGAAATACTGCCCGCCTGCAGGAAGATCTTGGGAAGATTGGGGAGTGGTCGGACACGTGGCAAATGCCTTTTAACGTGGGCAAATGCAAAGTGATGCATATCGGCCACAGAAACCCCCAATCTCAGTATATCCTTAAGGGCACTGCTATGGAATCCACCGACACTGAGAAGGACTTGGGTGTAACAATCACTAGTGACCTCAAGTTCTCGAAAAAGTGCATTGAGGCGGAGAAAAAGGCCCAAAGGATGCTAGGCTATATTAAGCGCCAGTTTGGTTATCGGAACCAGGAGATTGTACTGTGCCTGTACAACTCACTTGTCCGACCGCACCTGGAGTATGCCGTACAATTTTGGAGTCCTTCATTGCGAAAGGACATCGCGAGATTGGAACGCGTACAAGCTAGGGCAACCAAACTGATTCCCTCTATTTCGACATAAAAGTTATGAGGATAGACTAAGGGAGTTAGATCTGTTCTCGCTGGAAACCCGTAGACTGCGTGGTCAGCTCATCGAGGTCTTCAAAATACTTCGAGGGTTCGACAATGTTGACTACCGGGATATTTTCATACTGAGTGAGAACAGAAGGCGCAATCACGGCTTCAAACTTGAACTGAAGCGTTACAACCGCAATCTGTGTGGAAACTTTTTCACCTACAGTATCTGCGGTAAGTGGAACGCACTTCCAGTGGAAGTTGTCAACAGTGAATCTGTTGACCAGTTCAAGTCAAGACTAGACAAAGTCTTGAAAAGTGACCGTTTAGGAACGCAAAACAATTGAGCAGCCATGTGCCCGCTCGATTGCTAGTCCAAAGGTACCCTCTTTGAATGGACCGTAAGGTCTCCTAGGGTACCTATTTTCCTTGTTACTGTGCCTGATTTGAATATGAGAGAAAGCAACCTGAAGCAGTCGCAGCATTGGGTGATAGGACCATGGGAACAGCCCCACAGCCACCTCCCATCTTCTTTGGCAAGCAACCGGGAGGGCTGCCCTGATCCTGCTAGGTAATCGGTGTGAGGAGGAGTGAAACGCTGGTCTGGTAGCCCAGTCCTTGCAGCATCTTTGGCACTCTAAGCGGCGCACTCATTCCCGGTAATTACGACATGGCCAGGAACTGAGCAAAAGATAATCTCAACATTAGATCGGCTGAAGGAAACCGTGGCATCACAGGTATCGCCGCGAACCAGGGGATGTGTAGATTCCAATGCTCTGAGAGCACTCAGGACGGTTTGTGAGTCGCAATAGATCACAATCCGGTCTCCGAACTGGGCATGGCACATTATTTCCTGTACAGATCGGTTTATTGCAACCAGCTCGACCATGAAGACTGATGCAGAGCCTGGTAGAACCCCGCTGACTTAAAACATAGGGGATACAACATGGAAGGCGACCCACCCCCCTCCTTGGACTTTGGAGCCATCCATGTACACTGGCATGGATCCATCATGACACTAGGAGTATTCCAAAATGGTCGAATGCAATACCACGTCGCTGTGGAAGCTTTGGGAGCAGGGGTGTGGCCACAAATAGTCCAAGGAGGTAACCTTAAGGGTGGCTTCCTGGGCAGAACCAGAGGCACCACCGAGTTCTCAAGGAGCTTCCTAGCCCTAAACCCAAAGGGCATAGGATATCATTGGTGTCTATTGCCGGCATAGGCAACGTTGAGATCGGCCGCGGAAGTAGTGAATGCCATTGGCGACTGAGGGAGACACCGAGCTTGCGTGCAGAGTGAGTGGTATCTCCCTGGAATGGACAAGTAAGCTGTCTATGGGGGGACGTGCGGAAGGCACCGTTCGCCAGGCGGATAATGGTGTGATGGATCGAGTGGGTCTTCCACAATACACGCTCGGCTGTGGATGCGTAAAACTTGCATCCTTAGTCAAGCATCGAACGAACAGAGGATCAGTAGAAAAGTAAGGGAGTGACCTAACACCGCCTCAAGTGCAGACCGTCACGGAACGAAGAATATCCATGGCGCGGGAAGAAGAGATCACAAGAGGAGAAATGAGCCTACCGGGTGAATCGGTGGTTGAAAACTGAACCAAGGAAACGGTGCGAATCCACTACTTGAGGGCGAACCTCATTGAGGAACAAGTCCAGTTTAGGGTGGGGCCGTGGATGACGGCAGAAGTGAAACACCTTAGTACTGGCCAAGGTAAACCGAAACCTGTGCGCTTTGGCATATAGAGAGATGCGGTTAAATTTAAATGCCTGTTGGAGTCGAAGCTTCAGACTTTGTATCTGGGCTGCACCAAAAGAGATCGAAAGGTCGTACACGTAGGGCGTAGCGAGAACACTTTCCGGCAATACCGAGGTGATACCGTTGATGTTCAGGGCAAAGAGTATGACACTGAGAAAGCTTTCCTGCTGGAAACCCTCTTCCTGCTCCATTAGGTTGAAGAAGGCTCCCCCCACCGGTATGCAGAATCGACGATCTCGCGGAAATTCCAACATACTCGTAAATATCGTGTGGAGTCTCCACGATACCGTATCTGCATGTGGTATCATAGGCCTTCTCCAGATCGAAAAACACTATGGCATGTTGCTGTCCATAAAGGAAGGCCTTGCAGACGGGACTTTGCGTGGAACACGTAGAAGCCGCACTGTGCATGAGATAGGTGGCTTCCGCTGTGCAGGAAAAAGGCCAATTTTACACTTACCAATTTTTCCATCAACTTGCACACGCAGGAGGTTAGAGAGATTGGGCAGAAACTGGCTGGGGTACAGTGATCTCTTCCTGGTTTGAGAAAACAGAGCACAGTAGCCATTGGCCAGGAGTCTGGGAGGACACCCTCTGTCCAGATCATCTAGGCATCAGAGCATGGAATAAGGGACATCGTTCGCTGAAGTATTTCGAATGGGGGCGGAAACGACTGTTCTCGTAGGAATCGTGGAGCCAAGAGCAGAGGATGGGGGCGGCCTTTTTAAAATTGAAGCATAAGAAATCTGTCAACGCTGGGCGCGCCAGAACAAAGTCCTTAGCCTAGCGAAATGAGAGATGATCCGCAGCCTTAACGGCCAGAATTTCCTTATCTAGGCGATATAGAGTGCTTCGAAGAAGCCGGGTGCGGCTTTCCGCAATTGACACACTTTGCAAAACACTATAGTGGCTTATCGTATACGCCGTTGGAGCAACTTACAGAGACTTCAGGTAAACCCGACTTTGTATGTCTACATGGGCTATTTGTATGGCCGAACATGGGAGTAATAACACCTCTGCAGCAGTGACACGAAAGCCTTCACGTGGTAGTGATACCAACCGGCACGAAACGACTCGGAGACTATCACGGTCGAACCTGATGAAAAGTTTAGAGGTGCGTCTCGAGGCCTCTCCATTTTCTCATCACACGTTCGACCTTGACTGCCCCTTGGTCGGCCAGCTCTAAGGCTTTGTCATCTATAGAGTAGTCCACGAATTCCCTTGCGTAAACCACTCCTTTCACGAAATTCATGATAGAGTGCGGCCGCACACTCACCGGCGTGCCATTAAGTAGCCGAAGGGTACTAATCATGCCTCCTCGGAGGGATCTGACGCATTCACAGGAACGGGACACGTTCGGCTTTCTACCAATCAAGCTAACAAATGCTCCTCTGACGGATCATGTTGCATTTGGACAAAATGCTGCCATCTGTGGAGCGAATAACCAGAAAGCATTTGAAGTCAGAGGAGTCAAGAACGCCAGTCCTCTCAATGAGGGGCCCTGACGCAATCGAGGCTCCGCTCAGCGAACCTTTTACTTTGTTAGCCCTTCCACCCCCCAGAGGCCACCTCGGGGATGGACGTTTCGATCTTGGCCAGTTCAGTTGCCGAAACATCAGTGGATATATCTGTCCCGGATTCCTGCGCAGGAAGTTGAACTATTATTCTTCTGACTTCTTTTATTTTTAGGAGAGGAATGGTGGGGAATGGACCCACTTCTATCCACTCCCAGAAGGCGCCCCTAGACCGGACGGACCAGCCTCAGCAAGATCCTTCTCCGAACTTTAGGTCTTAACTGTCAAAGGGGCACCAGCTGGGGAAGGAGATTCCTCCTCTCCTTGCGATTGCTCGTGGGCCTGAACCCAGTTCGCCACCATGGAAGATTTTGCCATCTCTGGTTGGGTCACTTCCGGGATCATGTCCAGCTCAGAGGGGGGGGGGGGCTCCATGCGGCTGTCCCCCCCAAGGCATCACAGTTCTTATGCTAGGTACTTTTTGTTATCCCTTGGCTACCCTAAAGGGGGTGGTCCTATCAGCTACTCACACCGGGAGTGGTCAATTTTGAGCTGCCTTCCTGCTCTCTTGGCTGTCCTGTAAAAGGAAGGGGGGACTACCACTGGATGGGAGTCACCCTTGACCACCTCCATAGAAAGGGGTGAGGGAAAACCCCACACTCATAGGTCTAGGAGAGGAGCAAGCTTCCTCTCCGGTGGAAGAGGATTGGAGGGGCCTCTGAGAAAGCACAGGGAGCATCTTTTCAGGAGTGGGGCTGCCCAAGGGCGGCTCCAAAGATGACAAAGGGGATGCTGCTTTGAAATGGTGACAGGGAAACCCCTCCACCAGTCTAAGGTGTGTAGTGTTTTATCTCATCCTCGCTGACACCTAGGGAGGACAAGGCGGCGCTTTGAGATGGATCTCTATGCACCTGCCATCGTCCACTATTTTCCCCTATTGTAGCCATCATAGGTTTATAAAAAGAAAAGTTGCCAGGAAAGTAGAGAGTATGACTTCCCAATGCCTTGTGAGGTTAAGAGAAAAGTCTCCATAGGATCAGAAAATTCTAAAATGTGATCATTTAGACATACTCAGTCCACAGGACCAGCTAAGATGGGCTTTGCCAACCTGGCCCACCATTCAGACAAAATTATCCTCAAGCTTTAACCATAAAAGGTGGTGCCAGGGTAGCCACCTTTTATTTGAACTGGAAGTTCAACAGTCAATGGCCAAACGCACCCTTGCATCAGGTGGGGACATCACAGTATACACTGTTAATCGACTAAGGACCCACAAGAGGACAAAAGCTCACTAGGTAGCCAGGACCTCTGTGGATAGAAGAGCAAGTTTAGAGGTGGGTAGGTGGGTATGTAATAAAGAGAAGTGGAGAGAGGCAGTGTCCACTAATGAATAGGGTGGGTGATCATCTATTATCATCATACTCCAGTACTAGGTGATCTCAAAACGGCATGCATTCCACCAAGGCACAATGGCTACTGAACCGAACTTTGTTCAGGTGTAAATATGTAGTCCTCCTGGTACAAAGTGTGGGATAGACAAAAGATTCAGGGAATAGTTGTAATACTTTTTCTGTTTTTAACAAATAAATAAGCACTGAGATGGAGTGAGCGGGATGCGAACCAACAACTTTCCCAGGCTCCATCTGAGAATTCATGTCAACCCAGTGGGTTTCCTTAATTTGCACTCAAACTGGAAGGATATGCCCCCCCCCCCCATTCTCCAGGTACCAAGTGTAACAGGCTACTGTGGGTCACAATGCTTTAGTACTTAGTTTGACTCCCTCTGCTGAAAGAAGTTTATGGACATTCCGCCATTGTAGGACTAACACAATTCCTTGATTTGTGCTGAATGAAACCAAACATGTATTATCACTATGTTTAATTTTGTTTGTTATTATTACTTTGTGTATTGATTTTTTTAGTTCATCCCACATGCTTTCAATGGGATTCATGTCAGGTAAATTTCTAGTCCAAGGTAGCAGCAGAACATCACTTTACCTGCCCCATGCCTTAATCCATGCCATCAAGGCCTGGGGCAGAAACCTGTTGAAAAATACAAGATTTCTCCATTCTTTTGTTTGGGGCATAAGGTGAGTTTCTAAATCTTTTATGTACTATCTTGCTTGGTTCATGGTACTATCAACAGTGAGCAAATAACTCTACCATGCACTAATATGGTTTCCCACAGCATGATTTTCTGAGGAATTTTCAGTTTTTTAATGACACACACTGGCATAAACTTGGTGACACCCTCATGCCACCTGAAACTTGACATTAGGTATTATTTTATTTGATGTTTAATACTTGTAAATTACGTGTGTATAGTGCCATGTCAGTATTGCCACAAAGAGGTTAATTTTTCATCAAAACTTTTAAAAAATGCGTACATGTATTTATATTTAGCAAAATAAAAATACACTAGTCTCTAAATGGCTTCCAACAACTTTAAAATACTTATTTTTAGAAAATTCTATAATAATTTTCCTGTATTGTAATTCTTAAACTCGGACTCTCCTACCCAACAATTACATCAAAATACTCTTACCTCAAACTCACTGCCACAACTCTCTTTACTCCTAACACCATGATCTACGCTTGATCGCATTCCCCTTCACACAAACTCTTCATTCCCTTTCTTGTTATCTCCCATAGTGTGCAAGACTCTGCTATCTCCCTATTTAAAAGAAATTTACTACCACTTCTCTTTCCCAAATCACATATTTCTTCACATTCCATACACTCACTCGATTCACACATTGACATGGATGGATCAGCTAACTAGACTGGACAGGGTATGCAACAGCATCCTTCTTAAAACTAATGAGGAAAATGACACAAGGGAATCAATGTCAGAAAATTTGATAGAAGTCTGTAATGAAAAAAAGTGAACAAAGGAGAACTGTTTGGAGGACCTCACCCCTAATCAAGTCACTTACTGTCCTAGCATGTTCTCTTCAGCAAACTATATCTATAAGTTTACACTAAAAACTATACTTCACTTTTGCTCCCCCCCCCTCTCACATTCCATTCACAACAAAACAAATCCAAGATCAAACAAATCAATGGAGTTATTACACAAGTCTCCTGCATGTTTCACACATTGGTGCAAATGAGACACGGGTGTCTTAATCTTACTCTTCCACCGAAGGAAAAAGAGCTGTGGCTAAACTAGTTATATGGGGTTGGTCTTCTAAAGTCCAGGTCCGGGGTTTAATCATATTGAGAGCGCACACAAATTGTCAGCCTAATGTAAAGGTCAGAGGAGAGGGTTGTGATTACCCCTGTGGGGGTAGGTAGATTTTATACAGGTCATCATGCACATAGCTAATCACAACATCGTTGTATTTTATCTCCCACTTTCATAGCATAACACACACACATTCTCTGTCTCATTGAATTATGCTCATGGGTATTTGTATTCAACATATCCCTGATATAGAACAGGTCCTCCACAACCCCAGGACCTAGCTGACTGCTGGTGGTGTAAAAACCAATAATTCCTGTACCCCCCCCCCCTCCATTCAAATGAGGGCCAGCTCACGGTACCCTTGGGATCACCAGCTTATCATGCTGATCTTTATGTTGCTTTTATTATCTGGTCAGTGCATCCATCCTGGCTAAAGAGATGGATGGCATTACTTACTACACAAAGAAATAAATTTATCATTTTAAAAACAAAAGTGACTGAATCTATGCCTAAATATTTATGAAAAAGAGCTTTCTTGAGAAAGGGGCAAATAAATGGAAAAAATAAAAGATGAATTGGAAAGAGGATTAAAATTATACATTTTATAAATAAAAAAGAAATTAATTTCCAATCATGATATAATTAGCACAAGTAATAGTTGTATTATCTTACAAGAAGTGGCAGATGCCATCCCAAGCAGTTCTTCCTCTTTGCCAAGGTCAGTACTGGAGAAAACCACCGATTGTACACCCTTGGAATGGAACCATTTAGCTGTCTTAACAACATCACTTTCACTCTCGATCTTGATGTCACTCAACAACCTGCAGAGGGGGCAGTGTTGCTAATACAAGTTAGCCAAAAATAAACAGATGGTATTCCAAAGACTCAAACACCAAATTTGTAAAAAAAATTTTAGAAGTGGCTTTAGTAACTGGTATGTGAATTTGTCATAATATAAAGAAGCTTCCACCAATTTTAAAAATAGAACTCAGCAATTAATAAAAAGTATTTAAACCAAGCTCTAAGATTTTGTATACAACTTTTAAATTTGATCTACTCACCTCCAAAACCAAAGATCACCCATTACCATAAAAAGCAATTCAAGAAAAAAAGGAGCCTTTAAAAACATGCAACACTAACTATAATCCTTAACATTAAAATGTTTGATTAGAACACAAAATATTTTGGCAATATAAGACTGATTTAATATAAACCCTGAAAGGCATTAGAGATAGCTTATGAAAGTTTACTATAATACTGCATTGAGCATAACTGTGAATGTACAAAAATTATGATACAAGATACATACTCAGCTTCAAATTGATTTGGGGTGACAATATCAGCAAGGGGAATAATTTCTTCACGATATACTGGTAATAGATCTTCAGGAACATACATCTTGTGGTTATCTCCCATCACCGGATCACAAACTGAAAAACATAAAAGTTAAGGAAAACAGTGAGAGGTTTAGTAATGGTAAAAATGGTCCCAATGACCAAGATTCCATTGGAATTTTTTTTAAGGCACTAATATGGATTTTTTTACTGCCCATCTGACAACTGCCACCAATGGCATAAGTTGCTGTAATAAATTTTTAGCCTAATACAAGGCTACAATTAAAAACCACAAACCAATAAAGAAACAAAAAAACAAAGGCAAGAAGTAAGCATGCTTTGGTGTCGGGTGGAGGTATGCAACCAATAGCAAAAAGGGTTGAATAAAATGGAAAATCAGATTGCTATGAAAGAGAAGGAAGAAGATGAGGAACAGGTATGTCAGGCAAATTTGTGGACTGTACCACAACTATCATCTTTTACTCATAGCCAAGATCCCTCAGACCCAGATAATGAAACCAATATAAAAAAACAGCATCATAATCAGTGGTGAGTCTGGCTCCACTAGATGCCAGTTCTCATCAGGAGAGGGGGAAGGGGTAGGGGGTTACACCAACCAGCAATCAGGTAGGAACTTTCATCACTGTAGGGGTAGGGAAACCCGTTTAATGTGAGGACTATGCAGATATAACTATCCATTGGCAGGAGTGCTTGGAACAGAGGAGAGGAGTGTATTGTGCTGTGAAGATAGGAGAGAAAAGAGAGCTCCAGGCTCGCACAGACAGGCAAATAATGCACTCTTTATGGCGCAGAGCGAGTGGCATCCTCCCCCCAGCATCGACAAGTAGGCTCTCTCAATGGGGTAGGTATGGAAGGCACTGGTCACCAGGCCAAGGCCGGTGTGGTGGATCGAGTCTACCTTCCGCAATCATGCTCAGCTGTGGATGCATAAAACTCGCATCTGTAGTCGAGTTTTAAACGAACAAAGGAGTGCTAAAAAAGTAAGGCAGCGCCCGTCAGGGAACGAAGAATATCCATGGTGCGGGTACAAGAGACCATAAGGCTGTGAATATGAGCCTCCCAAGTAAGGCGTCCGTCAAATACAAGACCAAGGAAACGGTGCCAGTCCACCACTTCCAGGTGCACCCCATTGAGAAGTAAGTCTGGATCAGGATGGAGCCATGCGATTCAGCATAGCGAGACGCGGTTCAATGCCTGTTGGGAGTCGACGCACCAGAGTTGGCATCTGGGGAGCGTCAAAAGAGATCGAAAGGTCGTCCACGTAGTGTGTGGCGAGAACATTTTCCGGCAGCACCGAGGTGATGCCGTTGGTGCTCAGGGCAAAGAGTGTGACACTGAGGACACTTCCCTGAGGGATACCCTCTTCTTGCTCCATTGGGCCAGAGAGGGGTACCCCCCCCGTACGCAGAATCGACGATCTCGCAAAAATTCAGATATAGACATTGGGAGGCGTCTCCTCGCCCCCATCGTGTGGAGAGTCTCCATGATACTGTATCGCCATGCGGTATCATAGGCCTTCTCCAGATCGAAAAACACCGTGGCGTAGTGCTGTCTACGAAGAAAAGCCTCGCAGACGGCATTTTCCAGTCGGAGCAGAGCATCCGACGTGGAGTGGAACTTGTGGAAGCCGCATTGTGCAGGAAAAAGGCTAATCTAACATTTACCAATTTCTCCATCAACTTGCACACGCAAGAGGTTAGAGAGATTGGGCAGAAACCGGTCGGAGTAGAGTGATCTCTCCCCGGTTTGGAAAGGCAAGCACAGTAGCGATTCGCCAGGAATCTGGGAGAAGACCCTCCACCCAGATCCTGTTGAACAAATCTAAGAGAAAGGCAAGCCTCGCTCACCCAGGTGTCGAAGCATGGCGTACGGGACATCGTCCGGACCATGGGCGGTGTCCGCGCACGAAGCAAGAGCGGAGCGCAACTCACTCACAGTAAACTTGTCGTTGAAGGGTTCTCCGCCTCTTGAGGTAAAGTCCAGCCTGCGGCCTTCCGCGACATCACGACGTGCATTGAATGCTGGCGGAGCAGCATCCCGGCTAGAGAATGCGGAAAAAGCGGTCGCTAAGGATTCCGCCACGGACGCGGGGTCCGAGATTGCGGTCCCATTCTCCTGGAGAACGGGAGGGGGGTCCTGTGAGAACTTGCCCCGAATCCTTTTGACTCACTTCCACACCTCTGCTAAAGGGGTTTTCCCGTTAAGTGAAGACACGTATGCCCGCCAAGAAGAGCGGCGGGTGTGCTTCGAAATATACCGGAACATAGCCCTAGCCCGACGAAATTCAGCGACAGTGAAATCGTTCGGGCGGCTCTTATAGCGCATGTAGGCATAACACTAATGTTTGAGGGCCGTCTCACACTCGGCCGACCACCATGGGAGTGGTGGGCGTGCAAAATGGCCAGACGTCCTAGGAATAGTAGTCAGGCCCGCGGCGATGAGGTTGCCGGAGAAGAACTCAACGGCCTCATCTACCGACCTAAACTCCTCGACAGAGATAGAGAATTCAGTCATTTCCTGAAATGCAGGCCATCGCGCCCGCGCCAAGCACCACCGAGGTGGGCTCTCAGGCGGCAGTTGCCCTGAAAATGATATTTGAATGGGAAAGTGATCACTATCATGGAGGTCATCGACCACCCCCCAATCAAAATCAGGCTGTTCATCCGAAGAGCACAAAGATAAATCAAGGCAAGAAAATGAAGCGGTTCTCGGACAGTGATGCGTAAACTCATCCACGTTTAGGACACCTATCTCAAGCTCTTCGATCAGATCGACAAGGACCTGTCCCCCTGGGATTTATGGAGTAATCTCCCCAGAGAGGATGTCTGCCGTTCAGATCTCCAAGCAAGAGAAAGGGCCTCGGCAACCGTGCCACGACGCGGCGGAAGTCCACCGCGTCGAAGTCAGCTGACGGTGGAATGTATGCAGAAATGATAGTATACCTCCTATCCAGGTGCAGCTGCACAGCCACTGCCTCAAAGGAGGTATCTAAAGAGAAAGGAAGAACGGAGACATCATGCCGGGTGTAAACCGTGCATCCCCCAGCCCGCCATCCCGTGGTGGTGGGGTCGCAAGACCCTTATACCCTGGGAGGGAGGGCAGGGGGCACGCACCTACCATGGTATCCTGCAAAAAGATAGCTAACGGGGAACGGGACGAGACAAGCCTCCGCAGCTCCTCCCAGTTGGCCCAGAGTCCACGGCAATTCCAATGAAGGAATATGCCCTCCAGGCCTAGCTCGGAGGAGACGCGGGGGCCCTCCTCGAACAGAAGACCCTCACGGGAATGGCCGTACGCTTTCCGAAGGCAGAACCCCGGGCGCTGTCGCCTTCGAGGACTTATTGGGGGAGGTTGGGCTCAACATGCGAGTCTTTTCCTCCCTCCGCCTCGAAACCTTAGGCGGGCGTTGCGGCTTTGGAGGCGGGGGGCCCTCTTTTCGAAGAACCACCGTTTCCGAGCCACTCGCTCCAGCTCTAGGCGTGGGTGAAGGAGACAAAGCTGGTTTATTGCTGTCCTCCATTCGGGGGACAGCTTTAGGAACCCCGGAAGATGGCCTAGCGACCAACTTCAGGTGTTTTGCCTCATGAGTGTCTAACGACACGGTGGAGGCGCGTGGCCGTTTCGCCTTACGGGAAACGGTCACGCTGGAGGAAGAGGGGGGAGCCCTGGTTTTAGCCGGGGCTAGCTGTGAAGCTTTTTTGCTGCCAGATTTACCAGGGAAGCGCCTGGGTTGAGTAGAGCCTGCAGAAGGGTTCCGAATGGGCGAGGAAACAACTGTGATTGTTGGCCTGGATGGGCCAGGAGCAGAGGGTGCCTTTCTAACTATTGAGGCATATGACGTCCCAGGCAGAGCCGGGCGCGCCAGGATCAAGTCCTTAGCCTCGCGGAATGAGAGTCGATCCTGGGTCTGAACGGCCAGGATTTCTTTCTCAAGGAGATAAGCACCACATTGCTTCGAAGAAGCGGGGTGCGGCTCTCCGCAATTGACACACTTGGCCACAGATGATTTAGACTTATCGTGTGCGGCCTTGGAGCAATTTACACAGACTTCGGGTGACCCCGACTTTGCACGTCTACAAGAACGATTCGTATTGCCAAAGCAGTGACAGTAATATCACCGCCGCGGCAGTGTCATGAATGCCTTCACGCGGTAGCGGTACCAACCGGCACGCACCAACTCAGGGAGCTTGTCACAGTCGAACGTGATGAAGAGTGTAGGGTTGGGTCTCGAGGCCCCTCCCTGTTTTCACATCACACGTTCGACCTTGACCGCCCCATGGTCAGCCAGCTTTAAGGTGATGTCCTCTATGGAGTAGTCAACGAGTTCCCTCGCAATAAACTACTCCTTTCACAAAGTTCATGGTAGAGTGCGCCGTCACACTCACCGGGGTGCCATGAAGTGTCCGAAGAGCACTTATCTTGGCCGCTTCGGCGGGATTCGCCGCATTCGACAGAAGGCTCCCGTCCGAGAAACGGGTCACCTTCGGCTCTCCACCAATTACACTAGCTAATCTTCTCCTCTGATGGATCATGTTGCCCTTGGCCAACATGCTGCCATCAGTGGAGCGAATGACGAAGAAGCGTTTGAAGCCAGCAGGCTCGAAAATGCCAGGTAACCTCTGAATCAAGTCCCCCGATGTTATTGAGGCTCCGCCCTGCGCACTTTTAGTCTTTGTCATATTCGGTGGCTCTGCACCCGGGGGCGCAGAGGGGCCGGAAGTGCCGATCTTGGCTTAGTCGCTTGCCAAAGTGGCAGCAGACCCATCCATCCCCGCAACCACCGCGGATGGAGAGAAGCCCTGAGTCTTCTTTGTCTTTTTTGGAGAGGAGGGCGGGGAATGAACCCGCTTCTCACCTCCGCCGGCAAAAGATCCTAGGCCAGATGGACCGGCCTCAGCCAGGTCTTTCTCCGAAATGAAGAAGGTCCTGGTGGTCGCAGGGGCACCAGCCAGAGGAGATCCCTCCCCTCCTTGTACTGCCTCAGAAACCATATTCATTTGAGGAGGACCTTGCATAGGGGCGGATGCAGGTTTGGTGTTTAACGCCGAGCCCGGATTCCCCCCCATGGAAGGCCTTACTGTCTGAGGCTGGGTTTCCTCAAGGACCATGTCTATCGCAGGAGGGGCCTCCAGTTGGCCATCCCCTCCCAGGACATCGCAGGTCCCCTTGGCAGTGTCATCTTTCTTGTGTGGGGATGCACAGGCCTTGACCCCAGCAAGGTTTAAAATTCTCGCCAGCAGGTCTTTTGAGGGAAGTGACCGAAGGGGCCTGGCTTCCCTCTCCCCCCTAAGGGGGTTTGCCCTATCGAGCCGCTTACACGAGGGGCGGTCGGCAATGGGCTGCCTGCTGGCTTTCTTGGCAGTCCCCTTATAAAGAAAAGGAGGGACTGCCGCTGGAAATAGGGAGGTGCCCGAAAGCACCTCCAGAGAAGGGGGTGAGGGGGAGTCCCCTTCACCCGTAGGCGTAGGAGAGGAGTAAGCCTCCTCTCCGGTTAAAGAAATATGGAGGGTCCCCTGCGCAAGCACAGGGAAGAGGGGACCTCCATTTTTTCGGTGTACAAGGGAAAATGGGGAGAGATTTGTTTTTTTTTATTTGCATACATGGGCATGGTGACCCTCTTTTTTATACGGGACGCAATAGCTCACCACCTCTCGCAGTTGCCCGCACTGCAGACGCCGCCATTTGGGACTACCCATCCCGCCTGGTGGCCTGGCAGTCCATCGGCATGGCAGCTCCACCTTAGACGCGGCGTAAAACTGAGTGTGAAGAAGAAAGGAAAAGGGATGTGAGGAAGGTATGGGTGGGGATTAAGCAGGTTGTTAAAAAAAAAGAACCATTCCAATCCGGAGCTCAGGGGTTAGGGAACGTTGTCCCCTCCCCCCTCAGCCCCGATCCGGGACAGTTGGCTTAAGAAGAAGGTCAGCATCTACCCTGTGAAATTAGAGGCTGACCATTGGGAGTTGTGGGAGAGGTTGTATGAAAAGCGACGAAGTAGGGGAGAAATACAGTCTATCTGAAGGAATGAAGAGAGGCTAAGCTGGGGCCGGACGGAGCGCTGGATCATGTCAGCACGGCAGCCAGGATGGCAAATCGCCACGCCCCTTACGGGGTGAAGTGGAAAGAGATATGGAACTTGCCTATCCAGCATATGGACCGGATGCAGGAATGCTCGAAGTATATACAGATACGAGTTGTGATTAGATGGGTGGATGTTTGATGCAAGATCAGGTTGTGGATGGAGTTGAAAGGAAATGAGTGATTGTGTATGTTTCAAAAGTGCTTAGTGTGGCAGAGAGTGGGTACTTCGACAATCAAAAGAGAGTTGGCTGAGTTACATTTCTGTTTCAAGTTGTTATGCCCATTTTTGTATGGAGTATGATTTGTAGTGTGAATGGACCATCAACCATTAATGTAGTTTCAATGTATGTTTGTGAGGATGATGGAATAGTTGAGTATTTGCCAGGTGAAAGGAATGTGATTGCTGATTTGATGTCACGGTTGCCAGGAAGTTTAAATGAGAGTGAGACTGTAAGTATAAATAGTGAGTACTTGCCAACAGGTGTAGTTGTGGGAAGGAAATCTAAAGGTAGAGGTGATTCTATGTTCGAAAATGTGTTGTATGACTTGCAAGACTTGTTGAAAGATAGATTGCTTGAGAAGGTACCAGAAAGTGTGGACATATTGTGAAAGATGGTTATGGAAGAAGTGTTTGAGAGACCAGAGTAATTGTGAATGGAGAATGAGTAAGTTAAGGAAGGAATTAAAAAGTATGTGCATGCCAGCAGTAATGATGTTTCAGGAAGTGTTAGTGATAGTGAGTAAGCTGTTTGGCATGAAAGTGTATGTGCATTATGGTGTAGAGAAGCCAGAGATGCATCATGGTAAAGGTGTGGACAGAGAGAGTGGGTGTGAGTTGCACCTTCAATGTCTGAGTGAAGTTCATTACAATTGGTTAATTGAAAAGAAGAATTATGAAAGAAGGGCAAGAGATGAAGTCTGAGAAGAAAGCGTCCTGTTAGTGAAGAGGAGATTTTGGATGCTGCATAATGTTTGTTGTTGAAAGTACAAAAGTATTGAATGTTATGTGCGAGCATGGGATTGAAGAAAGAGTGCATATCATCTTGACTATGAATGGAAAGAGATCTTGTGGAATGATTCATACAGGTGCTCAGATTTTCTTGGTGAATGCGAAAGTGGTGCAGGATGCTGACAGGATGAGTTGGAATTTTCCTTGAAGAGGTGCCACAGTTTTGATAAATGGACTCAGAAGTGGATGCATTATGGCTGGAGAGAAGTGAGTTTGCCTGTAAGCATGGGGAAGAGAATGAGTTACTATGTTTTCTGTTTGTAATCAATTTTTTTAGAAAAATAAGACCAGTGAATGTAGGTCATGAATGCTGAATGAAAGATAGTTGGGAATTTGCAGAGACTGCGTGTAAATTCAACTGGATTTGTGGGAGTAGCAGGTGTTGACAAGTGAAGAGCTGCTTACTGCTTAAGATAGTGGAGGAATGCATGAGTCATGACTGCTGCAACATGAATTGAAAAAGTGATGACCAGTGCTCATATCTATGAATGGAATGGTATATTAAGAGAGTTTAGAAGGTTTGGGCGATTGGTAACTTTTGCAGTTGCTATCTCGGTCTTACCCTCCCCACAGACGATAGATGAGCTATCCTTGGCCTGGCTGCTTGCCAAAATGGAAGGAGATCCATCTGCCAACCCTCAACCCCACCATTCTAAAAGGAGAACCTCAATTATTTTTCTTTTTTGGACAGAAGGGTGAATAGTGCCCCCCCCCCCCACACACACAAAGGGCCCTGAGGGAAGACTAGCCAGATTTCCTTGAAATGGGAAAGATTGGAGTATTCTGGGGTCCTACCTGAGGGAGGAATTCCCTGCTATCCTCAAATCCTCAGGGAGCCTCTGCTACCTCAAGAGAATCTTGCATAGGGGAGAACTTTGGCTCAGGGATCTCACCGGCACTTTCAACTCCATTTCCACCTCACGAGTGGCCTCCAAATGCCCCCCCCCCCTCAAGGGGTTAGGGCTCAATGGGCCAGTAGTTTGTATGAAACGCCATCAGGGAAGGTGGAGAGGTGGGCATGCCAGTCCCCAGCAAGGTTATGAACCTAGTCAATAAGGTAAGGGGGCAGATGCTGGGGACCATGCTGGCCCTTACCCCCTAGGCTTTGCCTGGTTTACTTGACCCCAACAGGGGTGGCACTGCCTTTGCAGAAGGGGTAAGGGGAAAACCCTACTCTGCTAGGAGAACATGGATGGACCCCTGTGAATGAGGGGAGACCCCAGAGGTGGAGCTACCAAAAATGGCAAAGGGGAAAACCCTTTACCTGTGTGGATGGCTGAAGGTGAGCCTCTCCACCAGTAGAAGTCATGCCTCTGGTCTCTTCACACTCCCTGGTACCTAGGGGGTGGCTCCCCATTTGCCTGCAGGCAGCCACTATTGCATCTAGGCATCTCCATATTAAGAGAGAAAGAAAAAAAATGCATGGAAAGTAGATACTATGACCTCCCAGGTTAATGTAAAAGTTCCCTATGGGATCAGAAGCATACAGTAGGTCATCACTTACACATACTCAGCCTGCATATTCAAGCTTAAATGGGCCTTCTCAACCTGATCCTCTATAATGGCCACCGTGTATTGTGGCTTTTAACCATAAATGTTGGTACAGAGGTAGCTGCTTTATATGGGAACTGGAAGTTGTGAAGGTGATAATCCAGTACATGTACCTAATATCTCTCTGTCGGTGAGCTTTCAGCCCTCACAGTAAATCCTGCCACTGGGCTTGGTAATGGTAAGAGGATGAAAGTGCACAGAGCTGCCAGGACCTCTCTGGATAGTAAAAGCAAACAGGAGGGAGAGGAGGATATGTAAAGAATAGAGATCAGGTCCACTAAGGAGTAGGGTGGGTGATCACCTAATATGGCACTGGGTCAAGCTGGGTGGATGTGCAATCCCAGGGTCAGGTACCATGTGGAGTGAACTAGAAAGGGTAGCCCCCTGTGGGGCCTTAATCATAGGTAGAAAAAGTAAAGAAGGGATACTCATATAGAAAAGAGGGGGCATGAAAGGAAATGGTGAGTGTACCAGGTTCCCCAGGAACTGTCAGAGTTTGTCAATCCAGTGACCTAGGTGTAACAGTCTACCCTGGGTCCACTCCTAGGGTGGAGAAAGCATAAAGCCAACACCTCTTTTGCTTTTGGAACCATCTGTATACACTGTCACCTATCCAGCATGACAACGTATGTTTGTAGAATTATGATGACAATGATTCCAGAGCTGTAGAAGTTTTGGGAGCAGAGGGTTGGTAACAAACATTCAAGAGGAATCTTCCAGGGTAGTGTCTTGGGCAGAACCATAGGTACCACTGGCCTAACTCACAACAAACTCTTCAAAGGTTTTTCCTCACCCTAAGAATTAATTAGCTTCTCTCTTCTGCATAGACACCATTGAGATCAGGCTCAGATGAAATGAGAACAGTTGGTAACTAAGGGCGGAGGGGGAACAAACTCATGCATACACACACATAATGGACTGTACACTGTAATGCAACCAGCACCTCCCTAGTTTTGACAAAAGAGGGTCTCCAGAGGGGATGTGATGAAGGCATCAATCACCAAAATGCGACCATGCAGTGGATAACTTTCACTCTTGAAATTCATGCTAAGCTGTGGATGTATAGAACTTGCATCCATAGTTTAGCTTAGAATGAACAAAAATGCAGTAGAATAGTAGCCCTATGAGGATCTTGCGTGTTGAATGGCATGGAATGAAGAATATCCATGGTGCAGGTACGAGACCCTATTGCTATGAATGTGCGTCTCTCAGGTGAGGCATTTGTCAAAAACAAGATCAAAGAAACAGTGCGACTCTACCATATCCAGGCAAACACCATTTAGGAACAACAGGGTGTCTACTTGTTTGATGATTTTGAATTCAAGGACTTTTCAAGGATTTTAAGGACTGGTTTTAGTCATTGCTTTTTTCTTTAAACTAATAGTTACATGACCCTTGTAGGTTTTATTACATTTATGAGACATCATTTTTTTAATTAAATAATTTCTATCATCAAAAACTATCCATTTCATGAAAATTTAGTACTTACATTTGGAAATGCTTCCATTTTCAGGTATAAAAATATATTTTAAAGCATTTATTTTTACTCAGCCACACAATTACCTAAATTATACTTAGCAAAAATATCCATTACTTTCCACTCTTCATAACAAAAAATTTACAAGATCAGATCAGTGTTATACTGTGAATGGTGGCAGAAATGCACTGCTTTAGTCTTAGCGCAAGAAAAAAGCTTGCACATTAGAGGTGTAGTTCTGGGCTTGTTGAAAAATAACAAGAACATCTTCCAGCAGCAGTGAGGTGATAGTCAAGGCAGTGACACAAGATAATTCGCTGCAGGAAGCCCACTTATTTCCCTATTGGCAGGAGAAAGCTAATCCTATCCATATACAGAATCTCAGACAAGAAAATTGAGAGTCGTCCTCTTGGCTACATGGTGTGGAGGGTTTTAATGATACTCCCCCAAAACTGCATTGTTCCTGCACCAACTGTCTCATTATTAGGAAGAAACAGTTTGCAGGAGAACTATCAGAAATTCAGGCAAACTTGATCAACATACAGTACAAAGACTGTGCACAGCATTGGCTTGAAATCCATATCAGGAATCCACCTCGGCTTAGGAACTGGTTGAATACCCATCTACAGTCTTGGTAACCTCAGTAAGAAAGCCTCTTCAGTTTGGGAACTGACTAGATACCTAGCTACAGGCTTGGAAACCTCAACAAGAAACCCCTTTTGGCTTGGAAGCCAGCAGGAGTCCATCTTCATGCAAACCAGGTGGGGTGGGAGGGCCCATGGCTATCAGGCTATAAAATTCATAAATTATATGGAATTGGTAATATGAAAGTCAACGTGGACTAACCTAAGACTATTTTTACCATTTAATATATTTTTTCTGTGGACCACTGGTTACAAATTCCATATTTTAGGCTACTATATGTAAGAAAGCATGCAGTTTACACTCAAAATGGCTTCATTTTCAAAATCTAAATTTATTTTTTTTCAAAAAGGTTTACCCCAGAGACACTCTAGTGGGTTAGATAATATAGGATTGGCTTTCCAGAAATAAAAAAAACTTCTCAAAATATACACATGTTATAAAATATTGTTGCACTTCTTCAAGCTGCTATATTTCGAGAAAATAGGGAGGGGGGGCACACAAAGATTTTTTTTTTTTGCTCATTGAGTTATTTTTCTTCAGTCTTTCCTTTGTAACTCATTAAAGGACAATATTTAACTGCCATCAGGGTTTTTTTTTAGTTTCCAGTCAGTCTTTTAGCCCCTATAATGCAGACATGAATAAACTGATAAAGTTGTGCTTTTAACCTAGTACTCTATACATATAATTCTAAATCAAACTGTAAAAAACAACAACTGTAGACTTGTAATTTTCCATGCTGTAATGCAGTGAACTATGGTGCAATGGGTGACAGAATTTTTAGCCCACATTTGCAAGAAACTGAGTAGTTTGGAGTCAAATGGACCCAATTTATGAAATCTATGCAAAAAATTATATGAGGACAGGTTTTTTGGTGCTTCTGGGTCCATTTATGGCTGTATTAGAGGCAGCTAAACATGCATTTTGGTAAAGGTGATGGCTCAGTATCTCTGGTCGGGTGTGTCAAGGGGAAAAGGGGCTACTGAGCCCAATTTTGTATGGTTTCATTTGGGCCCCAGAGAAAATTCTATGCCAAATTTCATCAAAATCCAAGATGGTTTAGGCAGGGCTGATTTCTAAAATTTGGTCAGTTGGCATGGAGGAACCAATATTATGCAAGAGTTACTAGTTACTAAGGAGTAAATTAAAAAGTATTAGATTAATCAGGCAGATAGAAAAGTTATAAAATGTGGAAGAGTAGATATTTAATTTTACTGATTACCTTATGATAAAATAACTTACCATAAATGAGTTTGGGGTTGATTGACCGCAACAGTCTTACTACATTTTTGACAGACTGAAGAAATGACTTGGAGCCAATGTAACCAGTCAAGAGATGAGTATAATTGGCAATGTCATTCAATTTTAAGCCTTCAATAAGCTCTTCTGCAAAATCAATAACTCATTATTGTTGACTATATATCTATTATGGCTCCTTTATATCTGAACAATAAAAAAAAGTTTTGAGAATTTATGTTCCAACACCAATCTTTGTTTAATAGTACAGAGGCTTGCAATTTTTACTAGAAATAGGAATGGATATAGCAGCTAGCAAACAAATTTTATAATTACTTCATTTTTTATATAGCCGATATTAATATGCTTATATTTTTTAGCAGCAATTTTACCTTTCAGTAACTAACAAGCACAAATTATATTTCTTACCCAATTCCTTTGAATTCAGAACTTGTCCACAAACATGTTTATATCCTGTGTGATTTGAGAACTGCACTGAATTTATAGCATCCACTTCAAAACCAAGAACCTAATGGGGTAGTAGTGTTCATGTTTTAGCTCAGAAAAAAAATTATGACAAGGCTATAAAATATTATGGAATAATAAAATGATTTTATTATCACAAGTTATGATGCAATGGGAGGGGAATTTAAAGATAATGATCAAAGTATAGAGCATTGGAGAGGCAGAAAAACTTGATAAAAGGGAAGAAATTACATTGAAGTGTTCAATTCATGGGATAGGTACCTAGAATAATATAGCAAAGTGCAGGAACTCAATGTGGCATTGGCACATGACGCCTTGATAGCTATCCACAATTTTCTGATATTTGTGGCTGTGAAACTTGGGTACAAATAGACCTGACCACCCTGTCCAAGAAATTATAAATTGGGCTTATGTTAAGTTAATATGTTGGTCACGTGATTAGACCAGACCACCCTGGCCAAGAAATTCTCAATTGGGCTTATGTTGAGTTAATGTGTTGGTCATATCATTAGACCTGACTACCCTGTCCAAGAAATTCTCAATTGGGTTTATGTTGAGTGAATGTGTTGGTCACATCATTAGACCAGACCACCCTGTCCAAGAAATTCTCAATTGGGCTTATGTTGAGTGAATGTGTTGGTCACATCATTAGACCAGACCAATCTGTCCAAGAAATTCTCAATTGGGTTTAGGATGACTGAAGGTGTTGGTCACATCATTAGACCTGACCATTCTGTCCAAGAAATTCTCAATTGGGTTTATGTTGAGTGAATGTGTTGGTCACATCATTAGACTAGACTGCCCCGTCAAAGAAATTCTCAATTGGGTTTATGTTGAGTGAATGTGTTGGTCACATCATTAGACCAGACTGCCCCGTCAAAGAAATTCTCAATTAGGTTTATGTTGAGTGAATGTGTAGGCTTTTTTTGTTGTTTTTTTTCTTTTTGTATAAGTGGGAGAGATAGGATAAAAGTAAAAAAGGAGAAGGATAGAGTAGAAAAAGGAAGGAATGACGCACTTAGTCTGGAACCTCGTTTCCGACCAAATCGACAAGGTAAGCCCTTCCAGGGGTACTCAGAAGAGGTACATAGCTTGAAAAGTCAAGGGTACGCACAAGCTCTCTTCCCGTGACAAGGGGGCATCACCTCTCTCCCTCTATTTTCTGAGAGAGAGAGAAAATAGAAATTGGTGGGGGCGGGGATAAGGAGGGAGAGATATATAGATAATGAGAAGAGAGATGTGAATGAATAGTTAAATAGATAGATACGTGAAGATGAATAACGTAAGACTGGAAGCAAAGAGAGAGAGAGAGAAAACAAAGATGATAGATGGGGAAAGAAAGGGAGCACAGATAGAGAAAGAAGAGATGAAAGAAAAAAGACAGGGAATGGAGGGAGAGACAGAGAGATCATAGATAGAGGGAGAAAGGAGCAGTTATCCAGAGAAGAGAAAAGGGGGAGAAGATAGAGAGAGAACTGAAGGACAGAAAGAAACAGAGACATGATGGATAAAGAGAGAAGGGGGCACAGTTAGATACAGAAGAGAAGGGTTGGCTGAAAGAAGAGAGAGAGAGACAGATAGAGAAGGATAGTTGATGGATAAACTCTTATATATACAGGAAAGAAAGGACATGATGTGAAATACCCCAGGGTTCTTTAAAGAAAAAAACAAAAACTGAATAAAAATAAAATAAAAAAGACACCTGTAAGTTTGCTTGATTCATAAGACCAGTAAGGCCTGCTGTAAGGTTGGAGTATGTCCTTCAATAGTCAAATGTTGGGCTGTGATTATTAAATGAGCGCACTGCAATACTTCACTTCGCCAATATAAGTAGTCACGAAAATTGAAGTCAATTTTTTTTTTCAATGCAACTGAGATACGACTAAAATAATTTCAGGAATAAATTTAGAACAAAACTGAACCTAAATAGTGAATAATAAGGCCACACACACAAAATAAAGAAAGAACCAGTGGAGCACTGCGCAACATATCCTTCCTCGCTGTAGGTTATGGAGCGTATTCCTAGCTATCTCCTGATTCCACCACAACATCTTCCTATCTTTCTTTCTAATAGCCTTCATTGGAATACAATGCTCCTGGACTATGTTTAATATAGTTTTAAAAGTGTCCCACATCTCATAAATATTCTTTCCCCTGAATTCTATATCCACCTAATCTGAGTTAGCAAGTTGCCTAACTTATTGTAATCGCCCCTATAAAAATTTGGGGGGTTTGCAGTTTGTTTATGTTCTACCAATCACTATTCCCAAGTTAAAATGAACCATCTGATGATCACTATTTCCCAATGCTTCTCTGACAGTCAATTCCTGAACCAAGTGATTGATCATCATTTGAAAAAACCAGATCTAATATATTGGCCCCCCTTGTTGGCTTATTAACAAATTTAGTCAAAATATTACCCTCAAAGCATTCTATAAATTTACAACTTGTTCTATCCCGTTCTATCATATTTTTCCAGTCCACAGAATTTAAATTAAAGTCACCAAGAATGACTGTATCTACTTCACATCCTTTTCTTATTTCCCTGATCATTAGCTCATCAATACAGTTAGTCTGTTTGGGTGGTCTGTAAAAGGCTCCCAAGTGTATTATCCTATTTTTACTAACCCTAATATCTATCCACAGTGACTCAACTTCTTCTTGCGTTATAGAATTGTTTAGATTTTAAGAAATGCTATTTTTTATATAAATAATCAACCCAACACCTGTCCCTATCTCTCCTTTGATTAATGTACATATCATAACCCTGTAGTTCAAATTCACTCACATTGTCATTAAATTTATTTTCATTAACCCATGATTCTATTACACATATTATATTTATATCTTCATCAATAATATAACTAAATAACTCATCTTTCTTATTTCTAAGACTATGAGCATTTGTAGAAATTGGATATTGATGAAAAAAATCTAGATGTAGGCTGAACTTTAGGAAATATTATTTTAGTAATAGAGTTGAGGATTCTTGGAATGCATTTCATGGGTGTGTAGTAAATAGCTCTAATTTGACAATATTCAAGGAAAGCTAGACAAGTATATGGGAAAAGAGCAAATATAAAACACTTGATTTGGCAGGCTTATATGTATATGCTTTTATTAGTACTTGCATGCCTGAGGTCTTGTATTATAAATTCAATATGATGAACCTACTGGTTGATAACACAATCCAATGGAATAGAGATTATACTATGGTGATGGCTTAATAGGTTTTTAGATACTCTGACTGGGATAGCTTTGATAGGCCCTAGTGGCTGTTGTAATCCTTTATTTTTATTTTATATTATTAAGGGTTCATGCTGAAGATAACCTTCACTTTGTGCTCATTGAATTAATACAATGATAGAAACCTGAGCAATTCAGGTATCAACTATTCTAGTAAATATTATGAAGTACTGCAATTTAAGTTTGGCACAAAAGGCAAGTTAATGTAGCGAGAGCTAACTTTAACTGTTTTAGGAGCAAAATGAGTAATTGAGAAATATGAGACAATTATTGAGTAAAATATGTATGACAAAATATACTTACACATCCATTTTGAAATTTTAAGTACATAAAATAATGCATAAAATAAAAATTACTTTACCTGTAAAGGGAAAACTGCACTTTTGTTTCCTACATAGCCTGATACAACATGACTTTGTAAAGATAAAACTCTCATCTTAAAATTGAGGCCTAAAAATATATAAAGAATAAAATATATTTCAATAACTAACAGTAATAATAAATGGCATAGTATTCTAAATAAAAGATGCTAAACTCACAGAGGATCTTCTGGAAGAAGCATTTATGCCCGTGGCTCCAAGGTTTTGAAATCAGTTATCCTTCTTTTAGGTGGACTGCCTCTCATGGCTACGAGCTCCACCTACCTGTCTCCACTGTGATGCCCAGTCACGGAGGTAACCTCCCTAGTAAATAGTGTCAGCTTTTTTTAAAAAGAATCCGGATGGAGATTCGAACTGCCAACCCCCACTATACTAGCCAGGAGGCTAGGATAATTATATAAAGATGAAAACTTTTTTCTTAACATTTTATGAAATTATTCTGGCAATAACTGGCAAAGGTTTGGTTACTCCTCTCCCCAAAGAAAATAGCAATATTATATTTTAAAAGAAAAAAGCAACATAATAGTAATGACAAGAAAGAAAATGACAAACAGGCTTTAATTCCTCTCTTAGGGATCAAAGTATGTGATCGAATATTTAGAAATGAAATATTAAATAATTTAGTATCAGGGAGTTGTTCTTTGTTGTTGTTTTTTATTTATCAACCACCTGAGAACTGCCTACTTGGGCATAAGTCGCTGTAATTCTTTCAAAGCCTACAGTTAGGCTAGATTAAAAACAAATGTGCAAAAGGCAGACAAAAGAAAAAAAAAATTAAATTAAATCACCCAACCAAAAAGTCAGATGGTCTACAACTATGTACACAAACCCATCCCAAATGCAAGGGACAAGCAATAGCGAACATGCTTGTACTGATACTGGGACAGGTAACATGTGAGAATTTTTTTATTTTTTTAAGGGGCTATCTGGCGACTGCCCACTTAGGCATAAGTCGCTGTAAACAAACAGCCTAGTTCTAGGCTACTTTAAAATATTTGAAAAGAAAACAACAATAAAAAGAAATAACAATTAGGAAGCAATAACAATAACAAAAACAACAACTAAACCTAGTTAAATGAAAGGGAGAAGGCCGGCCTCCCCCCAAAAGTCAACAAGTCCACCAGTCAATGTGCACCACTCATCCCGAGTACAAAGGACAGGCGGTAGCGACCCCGCCCATCCCGGAACCGGGACAGGTAACGTGCGCGAAGATCACCCAGACTGGGACATTCGACAAGAATGTGCCAAACAGTCTGGGAGACGACAGAAAGCGACCTGAAGCCGTCGCGGCATTGGGGAATAGGTCCATGGGAAAAGTCGCGGTGCAATGGCACAAAACTTTAAGTTCCCTTCGACGGTCTCCTATCTTCTTTGCCAAGCAGTCCGAAGAGCTGCCCATATTCCTGCCATGTAGTCGGTGTGAGGAAGAGCGAAACGCTGGTCCGGTCGCAGAGTCCTACATGTCCAGGAACCCGGCAGAAGATAATCTCAACATCCGCCCGGTTCGCCAAAACCGTGGCGTCACGGATTTCGCGAACCAGGAGATGCGGAGATTCCAATGCCCTGAAAGCACTCAGGACGCTTTGTGAGTCGCTATAGATCACAATCCGGTCTCCGAACCGGGCACGTCGCGTAATCTCCCGTACGGAGTAGTGTATTGCCACCAGCTCGTCCGTGAAGACAAACGCATCGCCTGGCAGAGCCCCGCTGACTTCAAACAGAGGGGATACGGCGTGGAAGCCGACCCTCTCTTGGGACTTGGAGCCATCCGTATACACTGGCACGGTTCCAGCGTGACACGAGGTGTGTTCCAAAAAGGTCGAACGCAATACTTCCGGCGTCCTGGGGAGAACCAGGGGCGCTACCGGCCAAAGAGCTATATCTAGCTCTCAAAGGAGTTTCCTAGCCCTAAACCCAAAGGGCTTAGGGTATGACTGCCGTCTCTCGGCGGCATAGGCACCATCGAGATCAGCAGCGGATGCAGTGAAAGAGATTGGCGACTGAGGGAGGCACCGGGGTCGCGCGTACAGGCGTTTGATGCACTGCACGCGGCGCAGAGCGAGTGGCATCTCTCCAGCATCGATCAACAGGCTCTCAATGGGGAAAGTGCGGAAGGGATCGGTCGCAATGCGAAGGCCGGTGTGGTGGATCGAATCCACCTTCCGCAATAAACGCTCGGCTGCATAAAACTCGTATCCGTAGTCGAGCTTCGAACGAACAAAGGATCGATAAAAAAGTAGGGCAGTAGCCCTATCAGCGCACCAAGCGCTGAACGTCACGGAACGGAGAATATCCATGGCACGGGTACAAGAGACCCTAAGGCTGCGAATATGAGCCTCCCAGGTGAGGCGTCGGTCAAATACAAGACCAAGGAAACGGTGCGACTCAACCATATCCAGGCGCACCCCATTAAGAAACCAATCTAAGTCGGGGTGAAGCCGTGGATGGCGGCATAAGTGCACCACCTTAGTCTTGGCCCAAAGAAAACCGAAACCTGTGCGCTTCGGCATAGCGAGAGACGCGGTTCAATGCCTGTTCGAGTCAACCATCCAGAGTTGGCATCTGGGCCGCGCCAAAAGAGATCGAAAGGTCGTCCACGTAGAGTGTAGCGAGAACATCTTCCGGCAGCACCGAGGTGATGCCGTTGATGCTTAGGGCAAAGAGTGTGACACTAAGGACACTTCCCTGCGGGACACCCTCTTCCTGCTCCTTTGGGCCGGAGAGAGCTCCCCCCACCCGTACGCGGAATCCACGATCTCGCAAAAATTCAGATATAAAGACTGGGAGGCGTCCCTTCGCCCCCATCGTGTGGAGAGTCTCCATGATACCGTATCGCCATGCGGTATCATAGGCCTTCTCCAGATCGAAAAACACCGTGGCGTAGTGCTGTCTACGAAGGAAAGCCTCGCAGACGGCATTTTTCAGTCGGAGCAGAGCATCCGACGTGGAGTGGAACTTGCGGAAGCCGCACTGTGCAGAAGACAGATGGCCTCTGCTGTCCAGGAAAAAGGCTAGTCTAACATTTACCAATTTCACCATCAACTTGCACACGCAAGAGGTTAGAGAGATTGGGCGGAAACCGGTCGGATTAGAGTGATCTCTCCCTGGCTTGCAAAAGGCGAGCACAGTAGCGATTCGCCAGGAATCTGGGAGAAGACCCTGCACCCAGACCCTGTTGAACAAATCTTACAGAAAGGCCATGCCTCGCTCACCCAGGTGTCGAAGCATGGCGTACGGGACATCGTCTGGACCATGGGCGATGCCCGCGCACGAAGCGAGAGCGGAGCGCAACTCACTCACAGTAAACCTGTCGTTGAAGGGTTCTCCGCCTCTGGAGGTAAAGTCCAGTCAGCGGCCTTCCGCGATATCACGACGTGCATTGAATGCTGGCGGAGCAGCATCCCGGCTAGAGAATGCGGAAAAAGTGGTCGCGAAGGATTCCGCCACGGACACGGGGTCCGAGATTGTGGTCCCATTCTCCTGGAGAACGGGAGGGGGGTCCTGCGAGAACTTGCCCCGAACCCTTTTGACTCGCTTCCACACCTCTGCTAAAGGGGTCTTCCCGTTAAGTGAAGACACGTATGCCCGCCAAGAAGAGCGGCGGGCGTCCTTCGAAATATACCGGAACCTAGCCCTAGCCCGACGAAATTCAGCGACAATGAAATCGTTAGGGCGGCGCTTATAGCACATGTAGGCATAACGCTTCTGTTTCAGGGCCGTCTCACACTCGGCCGACCACCACCGGAGTAGTCGGTGTGCAAAACGGCCAGACGTTCTAGGAATAGTAGTCAGGCCCGCGGCGATGAGGTTGCCGGAGAAGAACTCAACGGCCTCATCTACCGACCTAAATTCCTCGACTGAGATAGAGAATTCAGTCATTTCCTGAAATGCAGGCCACCGCGCCCGCGTCAAGCACCACCAAGGTGGGCTCTCAGGTGGCAGTTGCCCTGAAAATGATAATTTTATGGATAAAGTGATCACAAAGATAGTTCATGGCAAGAAAATGAAGCGGTTCTCGGACAGTGATGCATAAACTCATCAATGTTTAGGACACCCATCTCAAGCTCTTTGATCAGATTGGCAAAAACTTGTCCCCTGGGATTTTATTGAGTAATCTCCCATGAGAGGATGCCTGCCGTTCAGATCTCCAAGCAAGAAAAAGGGCCTCGGACACCGTGCCATGATGAGGTGAAAGTCCACTGCGTCGAAGTCAGCTAACGGTGGAATGTACGCAGAAATGATAGTATGCCTCTTATCCAGGTGCAGCTGCACAGCCACTGCCTGAAAGGAGGTATCTAAAGAGAAAGGAAGAACGGAGACATCATACCGGGTGTAAACCGTGAATCCCCCAGGACCGTCCATCCCATGGTGGTGGGGTCGCAAGACCCTTATACCCCGGGAGGAAGGGCAGGGGGCACGCGCCTAGCATGGTATCCTGCAGAAAAATAGCTAACGGGGAACGGGATGAGAAGAGCCTCTGCAGCTCCTCCCAGTTGGCTCAGAGTCCACGGCAATTCCATTGAAGGAATATGCCCTCGAGGCCTAGCTCAGAGGAGATGAGGGGGCCCTCCTTAAACAGAAGACCCTCATGGGAATGGCCAAATGCTTCCCAGAGGCAGAACCCCTGGGCACTGTTGGACGGACAAAGCGCTATCGCCTTCAAGGACTTATTGGGGGAGGTTGGGCTCACCATGCAAGTATTTTCTTCACCCCCGCCTCGAAACCTTAGGCGGGTGTTGCGGCTTTGGAGGTGGGGGGGGCCCTCTTTTTGAGGGTCCACCGTCTCCGAGCTAGTCCCTCCACCACTAGGCATGGGCGAAGGAGCGTAAGCTCCTTTGTTGCTGTCCTCCTTTCGGGGGACAGCTTTAGGAACCCCGGAAGATGGCCTAGCAACCAACTTCAGGGGTGTTGCCTCCTGTGAGTCTAATGACTCGGTGGAGGCGCGTGGCCGTTTCGCCTTAAGGGAAACGGTTACGCTGGGGAAAGAGGGGAGAGCCCTGGTTTTATCTGGGGCTAGGGATGAACCCTTTTGCCGTCAGCTTTACCAGGGGAGCGCCCGGGTTGAGTAGAGCCTGCAGAATGGCTCCGAATGGGCGCGGAAACAACCATGCTCGTTGGCCTGGATGGGCCACGAGCAGAGGGTGCATTTCTAACTATTGAGGCATATGACATCCCAGGCAGAGCCCGGCGCGCAAGGACCAAGTCCTTAGCCTCGCGGAATGAGAGTCGATCATTTCTCAATTTCTTTCTCAAGGAGATATGCGCCACATTGCTTTGAAGAAGCGGGGTGCGGCTCTCCGCAATTGACACACTTGGCCACACACAATTTAGACTTATCGTGTGCGGTCTTGGAGCAATTTACACAGACTTTGGGTGACCCTGACTTTGCACTCCTACAAGAACGATTGGTATGGCTGAAGCGGTGACAGTAATAGCACCGCCACGGCAGTGGCACGAATGCCTTCATGTGGTAGCAGGACCAACTGGCACGCACTGACTCAGGGAGCTTGTCACAGTCGAACGTGATGAAGAGTGTAGGGGTGGGTCTCGAGGCCCCTCCCTGTTTTCTCATCACACGTTCGACCTTGACCGCCCCATGGTCGGCCAGCTCTAAGGTGATGTCCTCAATGGAGTAGTCAATGAGTTCCCTCGCATAAACTACTCCTTTCACAAAGTTTATGGTAGAGTGAGGCATCACACTCACCGGGGTGCCATCAAGTGTCCGAAGAGCACTTATTTTGGCCGACTCGGTGGGATTCGCCGCATTTGCCAGAAGGCTCCCGTCCGAAAACGGGTCACCTTCGGCTCTCTACCAATTGCACTAGCTAATCCTCTTCTCTGATGGATCATGTTGCCCTTGGCCAACATGGTGCTATCAGTGGATCGAATAACGAGGAAGCGTTTGAAGCCAGCAGGCTCGAAAATGCCAGGTAACCTCTGAATCAGGGGCCCCGATGTCATCGAGGCTCCGCCCTGTGCATTTTGGTCTTAGTCAGGGGCTCCACAACCAGGGGGCAGAGGGGCTGAATGTGGCAATCTTGGCTTTGTCGCTTGCCAAAGTGGCAGCAGAGCCATCCGTCCCCACAGCCCCCGCGGATGGAGAGGAGCCCCGAGTCTTCTTAGTCTTTTTTGGACAGGAGGGCGGGGAATGAACCCGCTTCTCCCCTCCGCCGGCAGAAGCCCCTAGGCCAGATGGACCGGCCTCAGAAACCATAGCCGTTTGAGGAGGACCTTGCATAGGGGCGGATTCGGGTTCGGTGTTTGGCGCCGAGCCTGGATTCCCCCCTATAAAAGGCCCTACTGTCTGAGGCTGGGTTTCCTCAAGGACCATGTCTATCACAGGAGGGGCCTCCAGTTGGACATCCCCTCCCAGGACATCGCAGGTCCCCTTGGCAGTGTTGCCAGTCTTGTGTAGGGAGGCACAGGCCTTGACCCCAGCAAGGTTTAAAATTCTTGCCAGCAGGTCTTTTGAGGGAAGCGACCGAAGGGGCCTGGCTTCCCTCTCCCCTCTAAGGTGGGTTTGCCCTACCGAGCCGCTTACACGAGGGGCGGTCGGCAATGGGCTGCCTGCTGGCTTTTTGGCAGTCCCCTTAGAAAGAAAAGGAGGGACTGCCGCAGGAAATAGGGAGGTGCTCGAAAGCACCTCCAGAGAAGGGGGTGAGGGGGAGTCCCTTGCACCCGTAGGCGAAGGAGAGGAGTAAGCCTCCTCTCCAGTTAGAGAAATATGGAGGGTCCCCTGCGCAAGCACAGGGGGGGAAGGATCTCCATTTTTTCAGTGGAGCTTCCCGAGGGCGGCTCCGTTGATAATACGGTGGAAGTTGAGGGTTGTTTTTTTTTGGGGGGGTGTGAGGCATTGGGCAATGTGACCCTAAATTTTCTGCGGGACGCAATAGCTCATCACCTCTCACAGTTGCCCGCACTGCAAGAGGTGCTTACAGGCCTGGCAGAGACAGGCGCTGCCATTTGGGACCACCCCTCCTGCCTGGTGGCCTGGCAGTCCATCGGCATGGCGGCTCCACCTTGAACATGGCAGAAAAAGATAGATTGTGAAGAGGGGAGGAAAAGGGGATGTGAGTAACGTATGGGTGGGGATGAAGCAGGTTGTTAAAAAAAACACATCCCGAACCGGAGCTCAGGGGTTAGGGAACATTGTCCCCTTCCCCCCCAACCCCGATGCGGGATGGTTGGTTTGAGAAGAAGGTCACCATCTACCCTGTGAAATTAGAGGCTGACCAGAGAAAGTTGTGGGAGAGGTTGTATGAAAAGCGGAGATAGGGGAGAAATACAGGCTATCTGAAGGAAGGAAGAGAGGCTAAGCTGGGGCCCGACGGAGCGCTGGATCCCGTCAGCACGATGGCCAGGATGGCAAATCGCTGCGCCCCTTACGGGGTGCACTGTGAACAGCACAGAGTGAGTTGCATCTCCCCAACATCAACAAGTAGACTCTCAATGGGGGAAGTGTAGAAGGCACTGGTCACCAGGTGAAGGCCAGAGTGGTGGATCAAGTTTACTTTCTGCAATACACGCTTGGCTGCAGATGAATAAAGATTCAAATGAACAAAGGATCTATAAAAAGGTAAAGCAGTAGCCCTATCAATGCCCCAGGTGCTGAACATCCTGGAATGAAGAATATCCATGGCGCGGGTACAAGAGACCCTATGAGCCTCCCAGGTGAGGCGTCGGTCAAATACAAGACCAAGCAAATGCTGCCAGTCCACCACTTCCAGGCACACCGTGTTGAGAAACGTTTCCGTCAGGGTGGAACAGTGGATGGTAGCGGAAATGCACCGCCTTAGTCTTGGCCAAGGAAACCCAAAGCCTGTGCACTTCGGCATGGCAAGAGACGTGGTTCAATGCCTGTTGGAGTCCACACTGCAGAGTTGGCATATGGGCCACACCAAAAGAGATCAAAAGGTAGTCCACATAGAGCGTAGCAAGAACATCTTCCAGCAGCACCGAAGTGATGCCATTGATGCTCAGGGCAAAGTGTGACACAGAGGACACTTCCATGTGGGACACACTCTTCCTGCTCCATTGAGCCGTAGAGGTCTCTCCCCCACCTGTATGCGGAATCAACAATCTTGCAAGAATTCAGATATAAAGATTGGGAGCCTTCCCTTCGCCCCCATTGTGTGGAGAGATTCCATTATACCATATCGCCATAGGCCTTCTCCAGATCAAAAAACACTGTGGCGTAGTACTGTCTACTAAGGAAGGTTTCGCAGACAGCATTTTCCAGTCAGAGCAGAACATCCGACGTTGAGTAGAACTTGCAACAGCCCCGCTGTGCAGAAGATAGATTGCCTCCACTGTCCAGAAAAAATGCTAATCAACATTTGCCAATTTCTCCATCAATTTGCACACACAAGAAGTTAGAGAGATTGGCTGGGGTAGAGTGATCTCTTCCCAGTTTGCAAAAAGCAATTCACCAGGAATCTAGGAGGATACCTTATACCCAGATCCTGTTGAACAAATCTAACAGAAAGGTCATGCCTCGCTCACCCAGGTGTTGAGGCATGGCTTACGGGACCTCGTCTGGACCAGGGGCGTTGGCCGCGCAAGAAGCGAGAGCTGGACACAACTCACTCAAAGTAAACCAGTTGTTGAATGGTTCTCCGCCTCTGGAGGTGAAGTCCAGTCGGTAACATCACAACACGCACTGAATGCTGGCGGAGCAGCATCCCAGCTAGAGAATGTGGAGAAAGCAGTGCTGAATGATTCAACCATAGACACGGTGTCCAAGATTGCGGTCCCATTCTCCTGGATAAAGGGAGAGGGGTTCTGCGAGAACTTGCCCTGTATCCTTTTGACTCGCTTCCACACCTCTGCTAGAGGGGTCTTCAAAATATCCCAAAACCTAGCCCTATGGTGGAGTGAATGTGTGTGTGTGTGTGTGTGTGTGAAGGGCCATTCTCTCACCCATTTTCCCAATACCCTGTCCCTCCCTCTGTGCGAATGGGTGTGTGTGAGTAACTGGCATTTAAATTTTGTTTTGTTTTTTTAAAAATTTTTATTGATGTTTGTTTTCTCTTTTCAGAGATTGTACTTGTTTAAATAATCTTTTATCAAAAGATTAGAGTTAGTTAAAAAATAGGTTGAAAGCATAATATATATATAAATTTCAAAAGAATGCTGGTGAGGAGGAGTATTGTCAGATTAGAGACTATTGGCTGAGTTCGAGCAGAGTGCAGACTGTGTGGACGCAGCCATGGGACAGCAAACTTCTAGCTGAGGTGGAAAGATGCCAGCTTCTACCCCCGCCCTGATAGAAGGGCTTGCACAACCTCTCATTGGAAGCCTCGACTGCACCTGGTTTCCCCACCCCTTGTCCTGAACCAAGAACTATACGGCCTTGGCTAGCCTTGCCCTAACTCATGAGTGATACCCCTGTACCCTCCTTTTGCCATAAAAGAAATGTATGGTATTGATTGAAATATCTTGTAACGTTCTTTTTTTGCACGCACATTGTGTTTGACTCACTACTGATTGGTGTTTTATATAAATTTTTTCTTTATCCATCGTAGGTTTTTTTTGTATCTTGTTTTTGGGGATTGGGGAATTTTGGCCTTATTGTATGCACACATTTTTTTTTTCTCATTGAATTCTTATAAGAAAATTCAATTCTCTCTATTGTAAATATTATTATACATTTTTTTTTGTTAGTAAAGGACTGTACATACAATCCGTTTCACTCTCCTTCGATTTCTCACGTCCAGAATTAGTGTAGGAAGTGGGTTGGATCGATTGGGGTTAGTCTAGATTTTGGCCAGCAATAGCACTAGCTTGACGAAATTTACTGACAGTAAAGTAGTTCGGGCAGCTCTTATAGCGCAGGTGGGCATAACGCTTCTGTTTGAGGGCCGTCTCACACTTGGCTGACCACCACGGGAGTGGACAGCATGCAAAATGGCCAGACATTCTAGGAATAGCAATTAGGCCCATGGCAATGAGGTTGCCGGAGAAGAACTCAATGGCTGTCAAAAGGTTCTGAATAGGCGAGGAAATGACTGTGATCGAATGCCTGGAGGGGCCAGGAGCAGAGGGTATATTTCTTAATATTGAGAGGCAGCGCCTGGTGCACTATGACCAAGTCCTTAGCCTCACAAAATGAAAGATGATCCTGTGCCTGAACAGCCAGGATTTCCTTCTCAAGGAGATACGCACCACATTGCTTCAAAGAAGCAGGGGTAAACATGTAGACGAGTGGCACGGCCAGAAAAAATTATTTTGTGTAAATATTATCCTTCACCCGTGTCATTTCTGACGTCATACCCCACCCCCAACCCCTATTATAATTCGCAAAACGATTAAAGGCGCTGACATGATGTACTTAAAGCACTCACCTCTGTAAATGTCAGGACATTATAAAAATTACGATTATATACTGGGGGGCTGTGTCCCCCCCCCAATTTAATGAAACTCAGGATCATCGTAGTGCGGTCCACGCATCGTGTTTACCCCCCACGAGCCGTCCCCTATGAATGTACTCCAAAAACGTGAAACATTTTGGAACACGGACGAAATCGTACATCTTATCGGCCGGGCCGCTCGTCTACATATTTACCAAAGCAGGGTGTGGCTCTCCGCAATTGATACACTTGTCCCCACAAGATTTGGACTTATCGTGTGCGGCCTTAGAGCAACTTACACAGACTTCAGGTAACCCTGACTTTGCGCATCTACACGAGCGAATAACATGGCCAAAGGGGGGACAGTAGTAGCACCTCTGCGGCAGTGGCATGAATGGCTTCACGCGGTAGCGATACCAACCAGCACTCACTGAGTCAGAAAGCTTGTCACAGTCAAACATGTCAAAGTGTAGTGGTGGGTCTGGAGGCCCTCCATTTTTGCTCATCACACGTTTGACTTTGACTGCCACCTTTAAGATGTGTCATGTATGGAGTATTCTGGAGTTCCCTCGCATAAACTACTCCTTCCATAAAGTTTAGGTTAGAGTGCGGCACCATACTTACAAGCGTGCCATCAAGTGTCCAAAGGGCACTAATGATGGCTGCCTCAGAGGAAGTCAATGCAATCGCCAAAAGGCTCCTGTTCAAGAAATAAGTCATCTTCACCTCTCTACCAATCACACTACTAAAGCTTTCCTTTGATGGATCATCGGGCACCATCCGGAGGGACTTGTCTTAAAAAAAATGATATTGCAAATAATAATAATAATATATATATATATATATATATATATATATATATATATATATATATATATATATATATATATATATATATATATATATATATATTTAAGACTACCCCCCCTCTTTTCTTGAAGATCCTTGATGGCGCCCCTAAGAACATGGCGCGCCCGAGCAAGTGCCCGAGTTGCCGGTAATATATATATATATATATATATATATATATATATATATATATATATATATATATATATATATATATATATATATATATAATTAGGTGTTGTATGCAGGTTCTATTGAAGTCCACAGCTGTGGCAGCGTTATTAATTTTAACTTGTATATTCTTAATATTTCTTACAAGTTTTTTAACAGGGTCTTCGAGGCGAGAAAAAAAAACCATTCGCAAGCGACATTCTTTATTCCTAGACGTCTTTCAACCATGTTAGGTCATCTTCAGGGAATGGACAGAAATGGAATTCGGTTGTACTCAATAGTGGAAGATTTAGATAGTGGTAGAAGATAGGTGGTGAAAGTAAGGAAGGGTTGCACTTGTTTGAGGGGCATCGCAGGCGTTTTTATTCTTTAGTTATTTATTTTTCCTTTTTTGTTTTGTTGATGTTGTCTAATGTTTTTCTTTGTGTGCGTTCTTCTTTTGTGTTCTTCTCTGTATTTGTCTCTTTGTTTTATATTCAAGTTTTCGCGCGATGTTGAGCTTTCGAGCCTTTATTAGTGCTCAAATTTGAGTACATAACTTCACGTTTTAGTCTGTTGTGTTTGCTTTTTCGTAATTAATTGTGAGTTTACTATCTGTCTCGTAGTTGTATGTTTTGTACTCAGTGTTGTTTATGTTTATTTGTAGATTGGTGCTATGTTTTCCTCGGAACAGAGTCTAGTGCTTGAGAAACGCCGGTTTCGAGCGACCTTCCCGCGTAATCTAGCAGGGATGTTGATTCTGGGATAGTATCATTGGACATTGTTGACGAGACCTTTTTTAGCCAGTTTTCTGCGTTGTCACATTAATGGGCTCCAAACGCTGTCTGTGGGGCAGGTCCCTCTGCCGAAGATGCTCTCTTCGTCTGGTTTTATTTATGCAGAGGGATACAGAGTTCTGCACTAGCTAGAGCCTCCTCATAGTGGACTTGCTGGCCACTTTAGTCACTACTGCAGGGTAGATGAGTTTAGCCCGGATGAACATCAGGTATATTTTCCTGATATTCGCCGAGCTAAGATTTCGGAACCTATAAAGCTTGGAGATTTCTCTCCTCGCCATACTCTGCCTCTCCTTGTAGTGACTCGAGTAACCGTAGTCGGAGATTTTTAGTCGCAGGGTGGTGCCTTCGGCGGAGTAGCCATATCTCCTCCCATCTATTATAATGGGCCACGTTGACGTGCGGAAAGAAATGGAATTATTCGACATGGTGTAAGAATATATGTTGGTAGGGGATAGAAAAAGGGGGTGTGGACAGAGAGTGGAAAGTAGACCTAGTGGTGAAAAGAGAAAGAATTGTGGAATGGTGCAAAGTGATGCTAGAGCCTGGTGATCAGGCCTATCGCTTTTATTTATTTTTTTTGTAGTTCCTTTGTTATCTTTGAGTTTTTTTATATATATATATATATATATATATATATATATATATATATATATATATATATATATATATATATATATATATAATATGGCGTTCAAGCCATTTGTCTTCAAATCAATTAATGTCTTTGGATATGATGTGCGCATTATTTGCTGTTGTTGTGATAATTGCATTATTAATTACTTTAATGTTTGCTTAGTGTCTTTGATTTTTTCGTATATTTTGTAATGTGTATAGTTTGTATTTTTTGTTTCTTCGTGGATGTCTTGTTCGGTAAGTTTCGGTCTTCATCGGTAGATTTTGAGTCTTCATCGATAGGTTTGTGTCTTCATCGGTGAGTTTGTAGAAATCAGTGAAGTTTCACAGTTAGGTTAGCTTATTGGTTTGGGGTAAAAACGTTTCTATCATCATGCGTAGAACGGTACTTCTGCTCCGCCAGCTAAAACCCCGGCGGAGCTTGGAAATCTGGCGCGACTTATTGCTCTTCTATTCTGGTCAATCATTTGGACGATTTCATCGTCCAATTCACGATTGACCCTTTCCAGCATATTCCTTGTCCGTTCTTCTATGACAATGTTAATGGGACTTAACCCCGCCTCCCGGTGCAGTTCTTCTCGTCTTCTCCTTTCTATTCTGCGTGTACCAGTAAATAGGTATGTGCATTTATTCTGCACCAATTGTAATGCCCTCTTCTGTGTCTTCGAGACACACGAGAGGGCGGAGGCGGGGTATAGCAGCGTCGATCTTACAAATGCATTGTAGATCTTTTTCTTGTTGCTTTGACGAAGATTTCTGAACCTATATATAGTCTTGACTGCAGCAGTGGCCTTGGTGATTCGTTCTTGGACGTGCTTCTTGTACCCGGATGAGGTAATCTTCATTCCGAATACATTGCACTCCGTGGTGTAGGGATATTGTCTATCCCCACCCTGACGTCATAAAGTAGTCTCCTGCCTATGGGGACTACTTTGAACTTTTCCTGGTTGGTACGGATTTTCCACCGGGCTGCTGCTGTCAATCGAGCTTGCCAAGGCGTATTCCTCCATGGACAAGTGATTATTAGGATGAAATCATCGGCGAATTGAATGTTGAGGCAAGTGGGGCTTACAGGGTCTGGAACATCTGCGGTTTAAATCAAGTAGAGAGTGGGGACAGGCACCCCCCCCCCTCTGCGGGAGGCCCGCAGTGAGCGGAAACTTTGGTCCGTCCGTGCACCCTAAACTGATGTACGCCGCTCTCTCCATGACATAGTCGCAGATAGTTCTTTCACAGTTTTCACTTAGGTCCAGTCGTAAGATCTTGTACTGCATTCCCCGTTGCTACACCTTTCCAAACGCCTTTGATACATCCCGACAAACAATGTCCACGTAACTCTTTTCCTGTTTTGCTTGGGCTAGCTTTTCCGTGATGACGTTAATCGCCATCTCCCTACTTCGCTTCCCCTTAAACCCGAATTGGTGTGGGTTGTAGAGTGAGTTCTTCCCCAAGTGAGACACCAGTCTTTTGTTGAGAGACTTCTCGAAGAGCTTCCCGCCAAATTCTAGAAGTGAAATTGACCGATAACTCTCCTTCAACGTCGGGTTCTTTCAGGGCTTAAGCAAGAAAATCATCTTAGCTATTTTATAGGCATCTGGAAAGTATCCCGTGTTCAGACAGGCGTTATATATTCTTCTCATCCCTTCGATGATATTGGCTGGTGCCTTTCCAAAGTTAAGCTTTGTAAGCCCTGATTGTCCTGGAGCTTTTTGTTGGAATGAGCGGAGAGCGCCGAGTAGTTCTTCTTCTGTAATCTCGGCGTCTCCGCCGCTCTGTCTATCCACCTGGTGGTGAGGGTGCGGATTGTGTATTTGTTCGTTAAGCTCGTCGATGATGTTGCTTTCAAACTCTAGGTAATAGTCTTCGTTTTCCTCTGCAGTTATACTGAAGATCTTTTCCCAATAACTTCGGAATATCTCTTCAATTTTTCTTTTTTCTGTTTCGATGTTTCCAACTTCCTTCTGTAGCTCGATCTTATGCTTCTTCTTCCCAGTCGATCCTTTGAGATTTCGGATCTTTCTACAAAATTCTCTGGGAGTCGTTTCGTGATCGAGGCTATCGATTGCGTCCTCCCATCTTCTATTCTGCTGTTCAAGGATCAACTGGTTCAATTCTTCTTTGACTTCTTTATTTCGCTGCATTGAGTGAACTGATACATTCACGATGTTGAATTCATACAATAACGTCAGCTCATGGTATAATTCCTTCATATATTCGGTCCACTCGTAGGTAGAGATGGTCCTATACTCGGATTTAGGGATACAAGCCCTATCTGCGTGGATGAGATGGTTATTGAGGTCGTCGAGTGCCTCGTCAATCTCCTCGAGAATTGCACCGTCCAAATTGGGCGGATCGTAGGCCTCAAGAAGGCGCGCGTACCGTGGCAAGTCGGCTCTTTTGTAGTTCTTTCTGACTACAGCTGGAACTTGTATAGGGTTCCTGTTGATAGTGAGTAGGATCCCTATATAGTCACTGCATGGTACCTGAACTGGTTCCATGTAGTAATTGAATGGCAGCTGACGATTCGCCAGACAGATGTCTGGTTTTGTGTCACTTCATGCTCTGACATAGGTTGAGAAGTCGGGCCTATTCGCTGGGCAATGTTTCTGTCCAGCAACAGGTCCAGGTTTCTTCCTATACCGTTGTAGGTCCTGTAAACAGATTATCGGCATCTAGCGTTCAGATATTCCATTAATATATTGGGTGCTCTTCTGTTAAATAGACCAGTGAGAGTGTAAATTGGTAACACATCTCTCCTTGGCAGTTGATATCCGGTAGCAATGACCAACTTTCCTAAGTCGAGTTCGACCTCAATCGCAAGGAAGGATTCTTCTAGGTTTCGTATCTGCTTGTATTTAATCCCTTTCTTTATTGCAATAGCGGCTCCGTCGTACCGCTCCTGCGAATAATTTGTGATCAACACATCGTAGTTCCAGATTTTCATTTCTGTTCAACGCGTGTCGATCCCGTGTTCTGAAATCAATATGATGTCCGGATCAATTTCTCTGAATACATTTCCATAAAGAATTCCTTTCGTCGTCCAGCCGTTGGTGTTGATTTCCATTATCTTCAGTGCGTTCCGTAACATGGTGAATTGTTTTTACCTATGTCTATTCTTATTCTTCTTCTTCTTGGGGGCTGGCTACATTATATATAGTATTTTTACGCGAACATAAGTATTACAAAAAATGGCCAATCATGGCGCGGGAAATTTTTAAGGGGAAACTGAGCGCTACAAGAAACATATAAAATTGGAAGGCTCATATTGTCTGACTATTCATCACTCCGATCTAGTTCTCTGGCAAAGGAGGCAACGGAAAATTGCAGTTTGAAAACGTACTTCTTTTAACGGCGGTCAACTCGGGGACGCCGAGATGTCGGGAGTATGGTTTCCGGGTGAAGTTGCACGCTAATTGCCGGTTTCTTCATTTAAATGATGACGGCTTCGGCCATCCGCAATCTTCTGCAATTTTGGAGTCTCAGGATGATGGAGGTGTCCTGATTCAGTTTTTCACGGGTTAGGTAGTGCCATGAGATTGGGCGTGTTTTTTAATCGCGCCATCTTAAAGGTGAGCTGTCAGTCACCTTGACGGGGTTGTGGAGGTCACTCCGATGTACTTTGAATTGCGGTGTTCGCAGTCACCGACTTTGCACGAATATTCGTACACGACATTAGTCTCCTGGAGTTTGCTCGTTGGAGGGAGACAGCTATTCTTCAACTACTTGTTTTCTTGGTCTTGTAGTATATAATTAGATTAATATCCGTATTAGGGTCGGTTAGGGTCACGTTACGATGGAGAATGGCTTTGAAAGCCTTTTCGTCTTTTGGCCTTGTAATAAAGGTCGATATTACTCTTCTTCGGGGTAGATCTGACGCCAGGGCCAGCAGCCAAGATCATTTTCTCTTTCATGGCGTCTATGGATTCTTGTGGGTAGCTGTTGTTAACGAGAACTCGGGAAACCCTCTTAAGTTCGTGATCAACAGCCATCCACGACGATGAATAAAGAATGTTGTTTGCGGATGTTTTTTCCTCACCTCGAAGACCCCGTTAAAAAACTTGTAAGATATATTAAGAATATACAAGTTAAATAATATATATATATATATATATATATATATATATATATATATATATATATATATATAAAGTGCTAGGAAAAGATTTGCTAGTCTAAAGGCTAGGAAAAATGATTCAGGTAGGCTAATTATTCATACTGTCCAAAATCCAGATTGAGAAAAACAATATTATTGTTCATTGTTTGTTAAAAAATAACCCAGGTAATAAACTCATTTATATTATTTCATATTTTTTAGTTCTTTTGTGAAAAATTTTATAATTATATTTAAAAAGGGTGTCAAATATCTGCTTTCCCAGGGCGCCAGCAACCATAGAACCGGCCCTGGCTACACAACCCCTTCCTAGAATCGGAGAGTATTGAGATAAGAGCGAACATTGCTTAGAAACGTTATCCAAGGCGTAAAGCTCTACCCAATCCTTGTTCTGGTAACCATTGTAGATAAGAGAGGTAGAAGAAAGGTGATGAAAAAATGAAGAAAGAACGGAGCATGAAGCAAGTTGCGAGCACTTTCCCCGTGTCGCTGCGACTTAGTCGACTTTGTTATCGTGAATCCCCGAAATGACAGATCCTAACCCGCAATCTCGCCACGTTAGAGCATTAGCTACCATTCAATATCCAGCAGGCGTTTGAATATGATAGGTATAGTTATAGTGAAGCACACCGAAGAATCTGTTGGTTTGGCAATGTTGGAATGAGTTGTCTGCTGTAGCTGAGAAGGGAGAAACCACGTTGGTTTGTCGGCAGTTATCGAAAAGTGTGTTGGTCGTAATGTTGTATCGTTGTGGCAGATCCTGAGATTGGCTAAGTGGTCCTGATTTGCTCCAAGCTCGATTAAGGTGTTGGAAGCAGTTTTTGATTTAGGTTTACCGGGTTATTTTTCTGGAAAAGGTTTGTTTACGTTGACGTTGTCGATCGTCTTCCACACTGCAACTAGAGTAAGTAAGACTTTCTCCTGTGTATTTTTATTTTGTATGATCTGGCAAAAATAAGAATAAGGGTGGAATGAAGCAAGATGAGAATAAAAATAATAAAGTATTAATTTTCAAACAAGAGAAAGAATTAATATATAAGGTAATACAAACTTTGAATAATTGTTAAATTAAACGATAATGTAATTTGTTTGGGAAATACAATATAATATAAAATGGCAAATGAAATAATTAAAATTCTCCTGACACCGCTCTTGACTAGTTACCCACCGTAGCAGCCCGCGCTCTGCAAATAGCGAATCACCGACAGGTCATCATCAATCGAGGTGAGAGTCATAGAGAGTGATATAATTACCACGGATGTTTGTCACCGAGTTTTGATACCACTCTTATGGCAAACAAATGGGTTTCTTGATTCGGCTTGGCGGCTGCCTGTTTGCTTAAATTGTGAATTCCTGTAATGATCGGATTATGTAATAATCCGATCACTACATGCCTTGTATTCAAAGGGCACTGACTCCAAAAGAGTAAAAAGCTTATAGCTATTTGATGATTGGTTTAATGACAACTTGCCTAGATAGCAGCCATTAAACCTTGCTATATGAATTTAAAGATAAAAAATGACTTGAAAGAGAAAACGTGGTTGGAGGATAACTAATTCAACCGGGAAGGTTTCAAAATCACTGACGCATAAATTTAACAAGATTTATTGAACAACAAATAATGGAATATGACTAATTTGAATTTGATAATACGGTTGATGAATAAATGTCTATTTTATTGAAATAAGGTATATATATATATATATATATATATATATATATATATATATATATATATATATATATATATATCAGATTATGGTCCCAAAAAAATCGTATTCTCCACTCTATAGTTATCTATTGAATCTTGGTTATTGGTAAAGAAGAGATTGAGGATGTTACTGAGTTGAGTTGGCTCTGTGATTTGTTGCGCGAGGAATACGTTATCTGCAAAATCTAGTAAGAGTTTGGCTTATATTTTTCTTCCAGTCTACTTCCCACTATGATAGCTTCAGGCCATTTGATGAAAGGGAAGTTAAAGTCCCCACATAGAATCATTTCAGGCAAGGGCAATGAGAGATCGTCCTCGTATATTGAAGGTCTATATTATAGTGAATAAGATATTAAAATATCGGGGAATTATATAAAATATAGTATAGTACTGCCACGACGTTTTTGAAGATATAAATCAGGTGAACTGGAATTCAAAGGAAGGAATTACACTTTGAATATTTTTAGAATATTTTTAGACCTTTGTATACACTGATGATTAATTAGAGAGCTAATTCTTACTGACCTTGTCTAGAGCGCTGCTGAGATAAAAGTGTTCGTTACAATGTGCTCCGGAGTCAGGAAACCAGAAAGTCTATTCCGATTGGTTAATTTCGAATTGGGTTGTACAAAAGTTTTGATTGGTTGGTGGTTGGTAGGAGTCGTACTTTGATTTTGAGGTAATCGTATTGGTATCAAGGGTCGTACAAAAATGAATTTTTGGGCGAGAAGCATAATATTCTCAGGCGGGAAATTGCCAACTGCCTCTTTACGAACTTTGTAGGAGCTTGCAAAGATGTTAGCTGCTACAAGCTCTCTTTTTGCTGGATCGTAGGCTGGGTGAAGGTGATCGGAGATTTCTTCTGGGGTAAAATGAAGCTTGGAACTGGATTCAATATTCTTTATTCTGCAGGAACTTGAGAGTCGTCATATGACTTTTTTCATAAGAGAATTCATCCTTAAGCACAGTCCATCTCCCTCTTTACCTCAACGGCCCGTATACATGAATGCGGTATTTTAGCTTCAACTTATACATAATTTATATATTTGATTAGTTCCCAAAATGTTAAATTTATTCTCTCAAATTACATTAGCTATACTAGCCTCCCGTGTAGTATAGTGGTTAGCCCGCTTGCCCGGCAATCAATGGGTCGGCAGTTCAAATTTCCGTCCGGATTCTTTTTAAGCTGACATTATTTACTAGAGAGGTTACCATCGTGACTAGGCATCACGGTGGGAAGTTGAGGCTGTCCCTGGCTGACGTTCGCCTGAGAAACAACATAGCTTGATAGGAGGACTGAAACCAGCAAACTTTTAACTTTTATTTAACATATTTAATCAATTTTTATACAACTATCAAGTCTTACAATTGCTATATAATAATACAAGGGATTAATACGACACTTTCATTAATATCAGGACGAAGGGATGACTAACTCTCTAGGACCCTCAAATAAACAAACCGAGTTAATATTGGACTGCTTAATACATTCAATATTAATTTAACATAATAATATATTTCCTCAATGTTTTTAATTTAATTTTTCTACAAGATTTTATATATTTACTCAATCTTACAATTGTTGGATCATTGATCATAAGCAATTTGAAGATTTAATAAAGTTCATTTAATATATTTTTTTGATAGAATTGGGCTAAATTTAGAGCGTTTTAAAATATTAAAATAGAGTTTCTGGAGATTAATTTATAGTACATTGTTTTGATTTTAATTACAGATATATACCTATTATAAAAGCAGAAGAAATCCATTGCATTGTTATAGAAAAAATTGTTTCTATTTTAATCAGCCATCTCATCTTGCAGATGCAAAACGAAAGTATCATATTAATTATTTAACTCGACCCTTGTATGGTTGCCAACTGTCACCATTTAACTTATTCCAGCGCTCTTAAATAAGTAGCTTTTTTGTTAATTGTATTCGATTTATTTTAAATATATTAAATATATTGAGGGAATAAGATGGAAATTATTATCTATTGAATATTACGCTAATGTTATATTTACTATCGAAAAATGATAAAATCCAGTATTCCGTTCATTTTTAAATTCGTTTAAGGTTCTTTAAATAACGAAAATAAAAATTATTTAGTTAGTGGTTAAAGCAAGCAAGTGATTGAGATAATGACAATAATTTGGAGATATATGACTAAGTTGTTTAATCTCGATTATAATGCAAAGGAGAGGAATTTACGATTTGAGAACAGTGATCCCTCTAGATTACTTATCTTTCGGATTCCCATTTCATGAAGAGTTATTTTTGGTTTAAAGCTACCCCATTATAAGCCATCGCAAAACTCTAAAGTGTTCATTTTTAGGTTTCTTTGATTGTCTCATTGAATCTTGAAAATTCACTACAAACTCACTGAATTCCAGACATTCGTGGCTTCTCTCACTCCATAAGTATCTACCCTCTCAAAGATGATACTAAAAGTGGAGTAGACCTCGACCTCCGCAAGAGGAAGATCCCCCACACCTTCCTGGAGTACTCCTGAATTATCTAACGGAATTAGCTGGTTTACAGGATCTTTATTGAAATAAACTAAATTATATTTATCCCAATAACGTCCTATTATTATAATACTAAACTGGGGATGAATCAAGATAACTTTCTTAAGATAACACACGTACGGATCGAGAATAAAAAGAATAAGAACGGAATGAAGCAAGACGACAATAAAAATAATAAACTATTAATTTACAACAAGAGAAAGATTATATATATATATATATATATATATATATATATATATATATATATATATATATATATATATATATATATATATATATATATATATAACTTTGAATAATTGTTTAATTATACGATAATCTAATTTGTTTTGGAAATGCAATATAATATAAATTGGTAAATGAAAATAATAAAATTCAATAAATTAAATACGTGGTCACGTGAAGGATGGGTAACTTGTTCACCCGAAATTATAAAGGCGAGATGGATGGGAAATAATAAATAGAAATGCAACTTAGTCTAGAATAGGTAAAATGGAAATATTAAAATAAGATGGGATGGAACTAAAGTAGAATGTAATATAAGATGTGAAAATTGAATTTATAAAGGAAGTAAAAATACTTAAATATTGTTTATATGATGTGTTAAAAATATAGGACCACGAATATGGTATATGCAAATGGGAACTGTAAATGAGAAAGGAAAATTAAATTTGCACTTAACTTTTGAAGAAGCACCAAATAACACAGTTACACAATTCAGAGTTAATGTTTTCGCCAACCGGTTCGAGCGAAGGTGGCGGATACAAGAACATAGTTTAAACTAAATATGGCTGCCTCTTGGATTTAAAAGGGTCCCATTGTTGCGCTTTGATTGGTTGGTACAAGTCACGCGATGTGACGTCATAAATGACTAAGATTGTCTTATATAATGGAGGAAATATCAATGATATTTCATTATAAGTTGGAGCAATTGAACCAAAGATATATATTCGGGTCAGTTGGCTAAAATACACCCCACCAAGAGAGTTACACGCCCTTTATAAAATTAATCCTGTTATCGCCAGTGTCTCTTAACGACTAAGCCGGAACGTGTGAATAGACCGGTTTGCTGACTAGCGTGACAGTGACACAAATTGCTTAGTACCAGTTAATTTAGACGAAGCACTGCCACGAGCGACTGAGGACGAACTAAAGGTGGTCCGTTTTGTTGTACCTTCGAGCTGGCATCTAGCGGAAGCTGGATGTTTTGAGTCTGGCTTTTGGCTGAAGGAATGATTAGTAGTAGAGAGATTTGCTCCTGACTGGCCGCCAATGACGGTGACGGTTCCTGCACAAAAAGAGAGGCGACATCAATCAGGAATGAGAAATTAAATACGATAGGTAATTGTTCGAGGGTTTAAAAAGGGATTTTGGTGAATCACTGGACCATTTAGCGTTGTAGTGAAAGGAGAAGGAGAGAACGGCTGTTCGAGATGAACAGTATCTATAAAGGTTAGTTTCGGGTAATCTAAAGAAACAGTATTTTGCCGTGAGCAAAGCTGCAGTACAAAAAGAATTCGGCTTCCTAGAGATGAAGAGAAACAGTCCATCTTAAACGGTTGGCAATGAGGAGCGAGTTGAGTCAGAATGGACAAAAACGTGAAAACACGTTTTTATCTCTTTTGGCACGAAAGTTTTCTGTATAGTAGGTACTCTTGCGGGGATATGCCTAATTTAGGACGTCACGCGTACCAAAGAGTATACATATGAATTGAAATCGAAATAAGAAGGTGGAATGTAGTCAGTGGAAGAAAAGAAATGGCTAGGAAGATGTAGTTGGTTACCATAGACGAGTTCCGCTGCAGAGCAGGCCAGGTCCTATTTCAAGGATGAATGAATACTCAGAAGGATCAAAGATATCGTGTCCACATAAGTGATGTTTGGATCTGTGTAGCATAAGCTTTCCTTAACCGCCCAGTGTATACGACGAATAATGGCGTTGCTTTGGGGATAGTAGCTAGCGGTACGAAGGCGAAAAGAACGTACCAGTGACATGAGTGCATCCTATTGGTGGGAGTCAAATTACCTCTCATTTCAATCAGTCTTGTGAGTGGGAAACCAAAACGAGCAACTCATCGTGAAACGAAAGCTCGATCGATGGTGGAGGCTCGGATTCTGGCATAGCGACTTCCTCTGGCCAATGGGTAAAAAGATCGATCATGATCAAAAGATACGTGTAACTGAAGAGGTATAAGTCACCACATTGAGGGATATATATATATATATATATATATATATATATATATATATATATATATATATATATATATATATATATATATATATATATATATATTGTAAACTGGTTAGGAATTAAAACGGAGAGCCGTGAATTCAGATATCACTAAAAAAAAAAATTGGCCATAGAGTAATAAAACGAACATTTCTTGACTGAAAATGGAATTAAGCAGAGACAGCTGGCGGCTTCTCAGCAATGACCAAATTATATCAAAGAAGTGACAATGGGAAGTGCTATAAACTCATTTGCGTCGGGAGAAGAAAATCCTTCCCAGTGGGTGGAGCTAAAAGCATTGTGGTCCCAGTGACGGAAAGAGACCACGCCTCCTATATGATTTAAAGGAGAAAAATGAGGCATTCGAGGGGAGATTCATTTACTCTTGGGTAGACAGTTAAGTCAGATAGATGATCGAATGCAACAACTAATTAAGGTTCTTTTAGCGTAGCGAAACCCCCGTTGTAATCCGTCTAAGTCTTGTTCTCGTAACACTAGCTTTTCCTGACCGTAATCGTGTACGCGAGCCTCACTTTTGTCATGCTTGTTTTTGTTCGTTGGAATTAAACATTTATTTTTTACGTGATTCTTCTCAGTCCTTTCTCTATCACGAGCTTTTGGTAAGTCTAGCCAAGCCGGTATATTATTTGAGTATCCTTTGGAGTCAGATACGAGATTAACGCCATACTTCAACTTACTCGTGGGACTTGAGGGATGTCCTTCCTCCCCTGAGGTTCTTCATCCTCACCCATAAACAGGGTTACCTCCTACCTTTAACCTCCTCCTGCCATTAAGTGGGTGACCTGTGATCCCTCAATGTGGTGACTTATACCTCTTCAGTTACACGTATCTTTTCATCATGACCGATCCTTTTACCAATTGGCCAGAGGAAGTCGCTATTCCGGAATCCGAGCCTCCACCATCGATCGAGCTTTTGTTTAACAATGAGTTGCTCGTTTTGGTTTCTCACTCACAATCCTGATTGGAATGAGAGGTAATTTGACTCCCACCAATAGGATGCACTCATGTCAATGGTACGTTCTTTTCGCATTCGTACCGCTAGCTACCATCCCCAAAGCAACGCCATTGTTTATCGTCTACACCGGACGGTTAAGGCAAGCTACGCTACACAGATTCAAACATCACTTATGTGGACACGATGCCTTTGATCCTTCTGAGTATTCATTCATCCTTGGAATAGGACCTGGTCTGATCTGCAGCGGAACTCGTCTATTGTAACCAACTACATCTTCCTGGCCAATTATTTCCTTCCACTGACCATATTCCACCTTCTTATTTCGATTCTAATTCATACGTATACTCTTTGGTACGCGGGATGTCCTAAATTAGGCATATCCCCGCAAGAGTACCTACTAAACAGAGAACTTTCGTGCCAAAAGAGATATAAACGTGATCTCACGTTTTTGTCTATCGTGACTAAACTCGTTGGTCATTGCAAACCGTTTAAGATGGACTGTTTCTCATTATCTCTAGGTAGCCAAATTCTTTTTGTACTGCAGCTTTGCTCAAGGCAGGATACTGTTTCTTTGGATTGCCTGAAACCCGCTCCTTATAGATACTGTTCATCCCGAACAGCCGTTCTCTCCTTCTCCTTCCACTTCAACGCTAAATGTTCCAGTGATTCTCCAAAATCCATTCTTGCAACAAATTGCAACAAATTTGCTGCAATTCTTCCTATTCCTGCGAGGCACTTTTCTGGTGCAATTTTAGTGCCAGGACCATGCATTTACATAACCACTAGAATAAAAGCTTACAAGATCAACGTGAATAGACTGAAAATGTGACGAAGGAAGAGGAAACGAAACTAAAGGAGTCTTTGTTTGGCGCTGAACCTTAGTACGATGACAAGGCAACAGGAACGAGTCTATTTGGCCAGTCTGGCCTTGAGATCTGGCCACACGAAAAATTGTTTGATAAGCTTGCGTGTTGTTTTAATATTAAGATGGGAAAGACTGTAAGTTTGGTGGAAAATATGTCGAGGGTAAGCAAGAGGTATAAGAGGACGAGGACAGATACAAACGAAGAATTGAGATTTTGAGTTTTTGTGTATCTTCATCCTGTTCTGGAGCAAGCGTGAGCGTTGCATGATCGATGGGCACAGTATAAGAAAATTGCGTGTTCGAGATCGGGGAAATGCGAGAAATCGTGTACAGTACGACGTGTTTGTTTAGAACCAGAAAAAAGCAAATGTCACTGGTAAGCTACAGGATGAATTAAGGGGGACGAGAATCGACTGCAGTGTACACAGGACACCTGTTACGAGCGGAAAGTGCATTGATCAAAGATTTATGGTTATTGAGGACAATAAAATTTCCCCCTTCCAAATCTTGAAGGAATTGGCAGAGTGCGAGGTCCACACATAGTAGATCCCTTAAGAATGTACTGTACCTCTTATTGAGGACAGTAAAATCACACCCTTCCAAATCTTGAAGGAACTGACTGAGTGCGAGGTCCACGCCTCGCAGATCCCTTGAGAACGTACTGTATATCTGTTCAGGGTTGCCAATGAGATTTTTTCGTTGGCCCATAGATTCAACTAAAATCCCCCAGATTATAATAAAAATAACATTTAGTGAGATAAATTAAATTATAACTGCATGAGATAGGTAGCTCTTTAGCTGTGAGCTAATAGCTTCATTGATCATCATGCTTATTCACTTTAGCTTGTGCTGCTGAATTAGGAAAAATGCTGATAGGAAGGAGTTAAGGATTTAGAGAAGAATGCGAGAGGTTGCTAGGAGTTACGAAACTTCTGCTGCAGCGCCACACCTACATGTGTGGCTGACGCAGCCACCGATTGTTTTTCTTGATGGCAAAGAACAGTGTGTCGAGAGGTTGCATAATGCTGGAAAAAGATAAATAAATCCGTGCTAGAAACTTAGTATAACACAGAATCGACGAAGTTGCTTGGGTTTAGAAGGTCGAAGGTAATGTCTAATGAAAGGAACTTTGTCTTTGATATGAAGAATTCCGCCAGGAGGAATGTGGAGTCGAAGAAAGGAGAGTTGTGGTACAACCTAAAGACACTTAGAGGTGTTGAGTATGATACAATACTCTTCCAAACGAGTGAATTCCTCATGAAGTAAGACAAATCTTCATCTAATGATGAATATGCTATTTGGAGATCTTCCTTATTGTAAAAGACGAAAGGAAGACCTCTCAGAATCTGATCCATAAAACGTAGAAAAATCTGAACACCTTTACTTAAAACATGGCCATGCGAAGTATCTCAAAGGCTACAAAAGATATGGTTATAGCTGTCTTTTGGATATCATCTGGGTGAACAGGAATCTGGTTGAAAGCTCGAAGTAGATCAAGTCCAGAAAAGATTGAGCTACCGTAGAGGTAAGAGTTAAGATCTGAGATACAAGGTAATGGATTTCTGTCGGGAAGTATAATTTGTGAATTCACACGTCTGTAATCACCCTCAGCGCGAAATACACCAGGTGTAGATTTCGATACAACGTGAAGCGTAGATGCCCAAAGGAAAGTTGAAGGCCGAGCAATAGCAGTATCCATCACGAAATGAATCTAGACCTTGGACGGGAGAATACAGGTGATCCCATCGTATCTATCTGAAGTACCACGTTATGTTTAATAAGTATATCCTTCGAAGGTTAAAGGTTAACACCAGAAAACTCCTGCAGTCCTTGGAATTGAGACTTAGTGGAAAGGACAATAACAGAAAGGAGAGAACTATTCAAAGGTAAAAAAAGAACCGGAGAGCAGGAAAAAGCTCGTAAGGTCTATAAGCTTGCGATTATCAGTACACCAAAAAGGCATGGGCCATGGGTCATAATCTTTATATCCGAAGAATTTGCGGCTTTAAGTACTAAATCTGAGGGGGAGAACAAGCTTTATCCGTGTAAGGGGCCAAGATGACACTGTATGTCGTGGTATACGGCCGAGTACGTATGTACGTATGCTCCGTACATGAATAACTCCGTTCCACTTTTCTCTAAGAGTGCTTTATTTTACTTTGATTCTTTAAACAGGGAGGATTCGTAATATTATATATCTATTACCATTTGCAGCGTTTCGAGGATCTAATTAAACAGTTCGGACAAAAATAAAAAAATGAAATATTAAAACTTTAAATATACTAATGCCATAATAAGAGGATCTAATAAAAAATAATGCTACCAATGAGTACTACGCGATGGTTGACACAAAATTCACTTTCGCAAGGAATGGTAACTAACGAACATGAATAAGTTTGGGATTCCTTTTAGCATTAAATAAGAGGGAGTCTGAAGTTGGATGACCTTGAACGAGAACTTTCTAGATGAGATGATTCGAGACGCGTTTGACTCGAGCTTTTCTCGCGGACGTGAGACTGGCTCGGAAAACAGCTGATCGTCTCTCTGAGAGAAAGAGACGCTTGGTTAGTCGATTCGAGAAAAACAGCTGATGCTTATCCCGAGTTAGGTGGGGAGCGCGTGGCGAGGCTTCTTGGCTTGAATATATAAGCAAGGGGATTGTGGATGTACGAGTTATCCCAATCCCTCAAGTGCAAAAAAAAAAATAAATAAATAAATAAACAAACGACAAAACAAACACATGTCTTGGAATGCAATTCCAAGTCCGACCGTTACCGTGAAAATACAGTGGTTGACCATCATACTAAACTAAGACTTATTGACATTGTACGCATGCGCGCGCACGTACATAGACAGGTGAACGGCGGACTTTAACCTTGCCTCGTAAGGCCAAGCAGTCCGGATCACACAACTCCATTTAAACAACAACCCCCCCCCCCCGTCAATTACAACAAAGAACAAGAAAAAGAAACTGACTATTAATCTGTACCTAGGCAGTTAATTCCTTACACAAATAAACACTTAACACATTAATATATGCATAAAAAAATGGTTTTAGGACTAACGGGAGTTTAATTAACCCTCTGTGGGGTTTCGGCTCCAGTTATCGGCTATACAATTATCGGAGCCTTTTATATAGTTTATGTTAAATTGGTGCTCCACTAACAATAGACTCCATCGCATGAGTCTGCCATTCTGGCTTTTGCTGTTAAGCAAATATGACACAAGCCGGTGATCGGATTCCACGTTCAACTCACGACCTCTTAAATAAAACTTTTTTTAGCCCAAAATTATGGCTAGCGCTTCCCGTTCTATAGTTGCATACGCCCTTTTTCGAATCGATAGTTTTTGGCTTGCATAAACTATGGGAAAAGGGGTACCATCGTCATCACATTGCACCAGGACACAACTGCTTCCTTCACCACCGGCATTGGTGCGGATTCCAAATTTCTTTTGTGGATTGGGTAGTCGAAGGATGGGGGCTGAACTTAATTTTTCCCTCACTCGAGCGGACAATTGTGAATCTATGAGCGGGCCAAGGTAAGGGTTTAAATCTAACTCCGTGGACGGGTCATACTGGGGGAAGGATAATGAGGGTAAAGGATATTCGTTATCCGACTCTACGTACACCGTGTTTACCACCTGAAGAGGTTCACAGGGGTATAAAGTTTCCCTGGTTCCTTCTTCATCCAGCGTCACATTATTATTAATACACACTCGGCGGCAATACTTCTTGGGCATGTTTATGTGATACAGTTTATGGCCTTAGGGAGTTTCAATCACGTAATCAACGGGCCCACGAGCTTCTATGACCGGGAAGGGACTCTTCCATTGGGAGAATAACTTATTTGTCTCTATAGGCAGTAGTAACAATACTTCATCACCAGGCAGGATTTTCGAGCTTTTGCTTTTAAGCCGAAATAAGTCTTGACTAATTTAGCGGGGTTTTTTTTCTGGGGTTTCATCGTAGGTACTTGCGTAGCTTCCGGCCGGGATACAACAGCCTTGAGTTCCACCTGATCCTTGCTCAATGCCCTTTCATGTGTGAGTATTCGTTCTCTCTCTTCTCTTTCCATCTTTATTCTTCTGCTTCTTTCTCCATTCGAATTCTTCTTTCTTCTGCTTATATTTCTATTTGTATTCTTCTTTCTTCTGCTGCTCGTTCTATCTGTATTTTTCTTTCTCTGCTTTTATTTTCATCTGTAGTCTTATTTCTTCGGCTTCTCTTTCCATCTGTTTTCTTCTTTCTTTTGTTTTTATTTCCATCTGTATTCTTATTTCTTCTGCTTCTCTTCTCATCTGTATTCTTTTTTTCTGCTTCTCTTTTCAACTGTATTATTCTTTCTTTGCTATTTTTTCCATCGGTATTCTTCTTTCTTCTGCTTCTCTTTTCCTCTGATTCTTATTTTTCTGCTTCTCTTTCCATCTGTATTATTCTTTATTCTGCTTCTCTTTCCATCTGTATTCTTTTCTTTTTTTGCTTTTCTTTCCATCTGTATTCTTTTCTATTTTGCTTTTCTTTCCATCTGTATTCTCCTTTCTTCTTTTTCTAGTTCAATCCGTATTCTTCTTACTTCTGCTTCTCTTTCCGCTTGCGCCTGTTCACTCTTTTCCTCTCTTTCTATCCTTTCTTCTTCCTGGACGTAGGTAATTTGTTATTTGCCTACTAGGCTAAGAATTTGGCCTTGATGGTGGAACCTTTAGACAGACAACATTTTTGCCTATGTCCGTCAAAAACTCACCGATGTACGCTAAAGGTACTTATGCAACTACAAAACAAGTAGCGATCTGCCTAACCTTACCTTACCACCCACACTTTCTGTTAATTGGAATATCACTACAAAAAAACTAATTAACACCATTAACGGGCTAACCACAATCAATTAATAAAAATTATAGACTGACTTTATCCTCTTATTATGTTTAATTTTCCTCGAACGCTTAGGCACAAATTTGTTATTAATCAAGGGGATGCACCACAATCAACTATTATTGAGTTCTTCTAAATACCCCCAAAACCTGTCACCAATATTATGTTTATCCCTGGGGGAAGGGGAGGGAAGAAGAGCCTTTATACCCCACACCTGACACCAATTTTATGTCATGGTATACGGCCGCGTACGTATGTACGTTTGCTCCGTACATGAATAACTCCGTTCCACTTTTCTCTAAGAGTGCTTTATTTTACTTTTGATTCTTTAACCAGGGATGATTCGTAATATTATATATCTATTGCCATTTGCAGCGTTTCGAGGATCTAATTAAACAGTTCGGACAAAAATATACTTTTAATTACATGAAAAAATGAAATATTAAAACTTTAAATATACTAATGATATAATAAGAGGATCTAATAAAAATTAATACTACCAATGAGTACTACGCGATGGTTGACGCAAGATTCACTTTCGCAAGGAATGGCAACTAACGAACATGAATAAGTTTTGGATTCCTTTTACCTTTAACTAAGAGGGAGTCTGAAGTTGGATGACCTTGAACGAGAACTTCCTAGATAATTGATTCGAGACGCGTTTGACTCGAGCTTTTCTCGCGGACGTGAGACTGGCTCGGAAAACAGCTGATCGTCTCTCTGAGAGAAAGAGACGCTTGGTGAGTCGATTCGAGAAAAACAGCTAATGCTTATTCCGAGTGAGGTGGGGAGCGCGTGGCGAGGCTTCTTCGCTTGAAGATATAAGCGAGGGGATTGTGGATGTACGGGCTATTCCAATCCCTGTGTTACACTTGCGGGCTTCTCGATGATGAGACTTAACCAAGAGGTGAATCTTTTCTAGAATGGGCATTCACGTTAGTATTCCTCAATGGTGAGGGTTATCTCTGTTTTTATTCAGAAAACTGAGATAGGGGGTTTCTCTCAACGAGAAACCACTTGTTATTGATACCACTGGTCTACTCTTCTAGGCGACCAAAGGAACAACCTCGGGCAGAAAAATCCTACTCAGTTCCACTGTATTCTTGATTCCCTGTTTTACTCAGGGACTGTTCTTCTTCTCTCGATTGCTACTCCGATTCTCCTCTTACATTTCTTCAGATCGAGCTATATATACGTCGATTATCCACATAGGGAGGGGAGAGGAGATGAGAGCCCACCTTCAAGCCTCTCTCCTAAGGAATAAATTTTCAACGTTGTGACCCTTCGCACTTCTGGTTTATGTCGAAGAAAGTAAAATTTCGTCTATTTGGCAAAAATAGACATAAATAATGGGAAGGGACAGTGAGTCTGTTCATAGATTTTTATTCTAAGGGCTACCCTCCTATGTTTATATTAACGGACTGCGAAATCTGCTGATTGTAATCCTTCTTTGCGAGTGATCTCGAGGATTTGTGCAGCAGCGGGACAAAGGGGAGGATGGGGCGTAAAGTATCTGCCCATATGGAACGTAACCGTTGACGCTATATAAACAAACTAGCGTCTGTCAACGAGATACTTATTTCCCCATACTGTATTTAACACTCGTGTCAATCATCTATGAAAAACTAGGAAGTGGGTAAAAATACGGAAATGAAGATCAACTATGTATAGGCTCTTGAAGGGTCCCCGCAAAAATATTTTATTAATGAAAATATAAAATTTCCGAATACACATTTTCTGTAAGTATTCCTCAGGAGTGGGACTGCTGAGAAAAGCATTTATCGTGCTTGGCACTACTTGTAAATGTATGATATATTGTTATAGGGGTGCCACAATCTTGATTGAGGGGGGGGGGGGGAGGACTAGACATTGCTACGCTCTGGTCATGTACATAATACACTCCTGATCGGTGAGGCAGAGGTTCGTGTAATCATCGTGATCCTATCCGTGTTGTGTGTGGGATTATGTGTGGTTGAAATCATGAAAGGTTTTTTTTTTTAAAAAAAAGAAAAAAAGTTCGTAAAGGGAAAAATGAGAAAGTTTAAAAAATGAAAAAAATAAGTTCCTGGGAATTGTAAAGTTAATGAAGAATATATATATATAAATATATATATATATATATATATATATATATATATATATATATATATATATATATATATATATATATATATATATATATATATATATATAAGAGAAGGTGGGTTGGTTGTTGAATGAGGTAATTAAAATTAAGAAATAAGAAGGCGAACAGCGGTATTATCTATGTTGAGTGTAGGAGATTTTGTACGTATTAGTAGGGATTCCAAAATTCTTAGACTATATTCATTGTTATTATGACCAATTATTTTGAAGTTATCTATGGAACATTCTGTCTTTCATTGTATACTATGATTTCTAATTACAGAAGCTTCCTTCATAAACAATATTTTTCCATTGCGATGGCTTTTTCGCATGTGAGAACAGAACCTCTCTTTCAATGAGCGAACCGTGCTACCAATATAGGTTCCTTGCAAACAACAAGGGCAAGTAAAAGCATAAACAACACGGCTGCTCATTTCTAGAGGAAGTTTGTCTTTTGACGAGAAGAAACTTCCTATGGAAAGTGGGTTAACAAAAGTGATTTTGAAGTTGGTATGAAAGAAATATTTTTTGAGTAATTTGTTGCATTTTCTAGTGAATAATTTACTGTAAGGTCCCATTTCAGGTACTACGAACTTTTTTTTTCATTTTTGGGAACATTATATGAGAGAAAGGATGGAGAGTAAATTTTGGTAAGAAAATTATTGATTAGTTTGTCAACCTTTGGTTGACAAACCAATCAATAATTTTCCTACCAATATATATATATATATATATATATATATATATATATATATATATATATATATATATATATATATATATATATATATATATATATATATATATATATATCCAACTTCACCGCAGGAAAGAAAACGGAATAATTTTTCTTCGTAAATAGTTTATTTCTTACTTCGAAAAACTCCGGGCTGGGGTGGGATTCGAACCGTCCACATTGAGACAGCGAGCAACCGCTTTGATCTAAAGGGCAGTTTAATTAAGATCAAAGCGGTTGCTCGCTGCCTCAATGTGCACGGTTCTAATCCCACCCCAGCTCGCATTTTTTCAAAGTAAGAAATAAACTATTTCCGAAGAAAAATTATTCCGTTTTTTTTTTTCCTGCGGTGAAGTTGGATTTATTTCATCATTCTCTCGCGATCATGACATATATATATATATATATATATATATATATATATATATATATATATATATATATATATATATATATATATATATATATATATGAAAATAGAAACAACAATTTTAAGATGAGGAAGTATGCTATTGGTTGAAAAAGGGCAACTCCGCGTGGTTAACCACGGCGTATCGACGGAAGTAAATTGTCCCCAAAAGACTTAGAGGTATGATGGACGTCAAGTTAAGGGAGAAATTTATAAATATGTTAATTAAACAATGATTTTCAAACTAGCCCAAATCCTAGGTTACCTAATCGGCAAGACCCGTTAACAGTGTGAGGAAAAGAATTTGGGACACAGGATGAAAGGGGTGTGAGCAAAAATGATGCGAAATTTCCAATATGGAGATCCGCGTTGAATTTGATGGAAGAACAAAAATAAATAGTTCTGTTAAATATGATATTCAACGCAGGATGAAATTATATTTAACAAAGAGGTCTGAGCACCATTTTAACAGGCTCGTTATTGAAATAAACTAAATTATATATCACAATAACAGTATCATTATAATAAGAAACATACGTAGAGATTGAGAATAAAAGAATAATGATGTAATGAAGCAAGATGAGAATAAAAATAATAAACTATTTATATGAAACAAGAGAAATAATAACTAAATAAGATAATATAAACTTTGAATAATTTTTAATCATCATCATCATCATTATCATCATCATCATCATCACTAACTCTATAATTTAAGAACCGGATTTTTTAGGAGTATTTGAATAATAATTTCATCTTAGTTTGGTTATGACTTATGTATATTTTAAATTTTTATGAAGGTAATTTCTAAGAATTTCTTTAGAATTTGACAAAATATAGTTTAGTTCAGAAAAAATAAATATGATTATCCAATTCTTTATGTTTTAAAAGAAAATGAATTACAATTGGTGAAGTTCCGAATATTTATTAAAATTTAGGTAAGGCTGCTTTTTTATTTTATCTATAACTATATTTTGGCAACTTAATTTTTTGAAAGGGGGAAAATAGTTTAGGGTTCCTTTTTAAAATTATTATAATTAGCGAAGTTCAGAAAAATTATAAAAATTTGACCATGGCTGCTTTTTTTTAGATTTTAAATTTTAATCTTAGTAGCGAAGCGCAAGCTCCCCCCGTAGAGGGTAGTAGCAAAGCCATTGCCTGGTTATACGATAATATAACTTGTTTTAGAAATACAATATAAATTGGTAAATAAAATTTAACTTGTACATTACGTAAAAATAAATAAATATATTAGCAGATGTGTTAAAAATATCGGACAACGAATATGGTATGTACAAATGAGAAAGGAAAATAAAATTAGCGCTTACTTGTGAAGCAACACAATAATACACTTACGTAATTCACAGTTATGTTTTAGACAATCTTGTTCGGCCTAAATCCATGGAGACAAGAACCGCGTTTAAACAAAATAACGCCGCCGCTGGTTTCTAAGAGGGTTTAATTGTCCCGTTCTGATTGGCTGGTTCAAATCACGTGATGTGACGTCATAAAGGACTAAGCTCGTTTAAAATAATTACGTGCGATTCCTTATAAGAATAATTAACTTTTGACAGAAATATCTGATTAAATTATTTTAATAAAATAGTTGTATCGATAAAAATATACATTGATATGCAAATTTAATCAATCATTACATTTATTTGGAACACTATTAAACCAGCTCAGTGGATGAAAATAACTTAGAGAGAGAAAATATATATATATATATATATATATATATATATATATATATATATATATATATATATATATATATATATATATATATATATATATATATATATATATATATATATATATATATATATATATATATAAATATATATATATATATATATATAAATATATATATATATATATATATATATATATATATATATATATATATATATATATATATATATATATATATATATATATATATATATATATATATATATATATATATATATATATATATATATATATATATATATATATATATATATATATATATATATATATATATATATATATATATATATATATATATATATATATATATATATATATATATATATATATATATATATATATATATATATATATATATATATATATATATATATATATATATATATATATATATATATATATATATATATATATATATATATATATATATATATATATATATATATATATATATATATATATATATATATATATATATATATATAAAATTTGGGCAGTTTATTTTCATTATAGCATGTTTTATTAAAAGAGACCGCTAGTTTCGAATTAATAATTCTTTTTTCAATCTTCTCGATTTGTCATATATTCGCCTTTTTTTCATTGTTTAACCTGTGGATAAGCGAACCGAAGTTCATCGGAGACTGATGTTTGTTATTTTGCCAAAGGTAGAAGTAAATTAATGTAAATTAGCACTTTCTTCAATTTAACTGACGCGTTTCGATACATCGAGTATCATCTTCAGAGTTACAATGGGGAATTATTACAAAGTGTTCAGAGTATATATGTTACAAAATTTATTAACAAAATTACGAACAAGCTATATACTTATAGGCAGGTTGGATCCAGGTGATAAAAGGTGGGACGAGTAGGTAGCCAGAGGTGTGGGGGGGGATTAAGTTGCTTGCCAGAGGGAATTAGTGGCTAGGGGGAGCTCTGAGTACACCTGTCCTTGTGTTTGCTTTTCTTGCGCTGGGCAGGATTTCATTGGAGTTAGACTGTACGTTTAAATTCGGTTGTTTCCCTTGGATATATATAGCTTCAAGGAAGAGCAGTTGACGGCTGTTGGGAGCATAGTCTAAAATTTTGTTGTTTTCTTCTATCATTTTCCAGTTGAGGCATGTTTCGTGTACTTCCTGTGTATGTTTTTTTGGTGCACCGTTGTTCAGATGGTATGACATTCCTTTAGAATTAGATACCCCGCAGCAAAATGAGGAAGTATCATCGGAAGGTAGTGGCAGAAATTACAATTACGTGGAATCTGTTCCAAATACCCAGGATAATGGTAGTGAATCGAGCGTTTATACTCGTTCCGGTAGACGCGTAAAATTTGTGAGAAATCCCTCATACCATTATTTTTTAGTACGTCATAGCATATTAAAATATGTTTATATATGTATATGTTTATAATTGTGAGACCTAGATATTATTTATGTAATAAACCTACTCCACGGTCTCGCAATGAATTCCTGTGGTGCTGGAACTATATTATAGAATCGAATATGACTAAAAAATACCTCAAAGAGGAGCATTTTGAAGTCTTAGGAAATTATACACTTGCTTCACAGTAAACCTGAGCATATCAAAATATAATTGTATATATATTTGTTTATAATTGTAAGACGTAGATACTAATTATGTATTGAACACTCCGTTTTCTCGGGCCGTAGTACTGTGAGGGTCGAACCTAGTAAACATTTGTTTGAAAATTTTAAACGGTTCACACATTGAACCTTGTAAATAGGAAGATAAACTTCCCACTTTTAGTATCTTTCTTTTGTAAATAGGAAGATAAACTTCCTACCTTTAGTATCTCTCTTTTGTAAATAGGAAGATAAACTTCCCACCTTTAGTATCTCTCTTTTGTAAATAGGAAGATAAACTTTCCGCTTTGTAGTATTTCTCCTTCATAAAAATGAAGCTAAACTTCCCAGTATGCAGTACGATATCATGGGTCGGTCATACGTGGCTCCTTACAAAATTAATCTTGTTCTTAAAGTACCCGTGGAGAAAAGGTAAAAATCGATGGCGTTTTCTTGAGTTGACTTGGCCTCGATTTTTTTCCTCCTTTGCTGGCTGTGAACTTTTCGGTGAGCTCAATTTTCTTGTAGATTTCTTCCAAGTCTGAAAATTCGGAAAACTGATTTCGGCCGTGTTTTTGTGTAAACGGTTGGAACGTTAGTAACATTTTAAATCTATCATGGCGCCTGATTGGTTGAATTGTTATAGTGTTGAGTGTAGATGAAATAACTATTTATATAGGTGTATTTCTGTAGACGGCGAAGAATTCTTGGTAAATACAGCTCTGACAGCATCTCAGATCCGGCAAAGGAGGGAAAGTTTTGGGGAAATTTCCCAAACGCCTCCAAAAACTTCCAAAAAGAGATATAGTACTCATTTTTCATCACCACTCACCATCATACTAACTTCATCTTTCTTTCTAGCGTCCCCACTTAAGCAGATGAATGCCTAAGTCCCCGGCCCCGCTTTCCCTGCGTGAACGTCCGTCGGATGTGAAAGGGGATTGTCAATGAGCCTGGGCCAGTGGTTCCGAGCGACCACATCCCGATTTTCACTACCCTCTCGCAAGCGCCAATACTCAAGCCCGTCATACTTAGGAAAAGTTACGTGGAAGCTGACTGGGAGATATATAGAGAGATACTCAGTACATACCAACCAACTGATCTGGGAGACGCTAATCTTGAAGAAATTGACGAGGAGATCAAAAAGATCACCGATCTGCTCATTCAAGCCGACGAGAAATGTGTTCCCAGAATCTCCTATAAAATGCTCCCACAACCTGAGTGGACGGACGAGATGAGAGAAATCGCCCGAGAACATAGAGTAATCTAGGATGAGATCGGCAGGACAGGTACCAATGGGGAAAGGACGGCCAGAATGAGACATCTAAGCATGGAAATGAAAAACATCATATTAGAAAAACAAACAGCGATATGGAATGACATCATTGGGAGGCTGGACAGGGAGAGTGATGCCGTAAAATTCTGGAATAACATCTGGAGAATTAGGGGATTACCTCCCAGACCCAGAACCCAAATCAAGAAAGGAGGCGACATCATAGAGGACCCAGAGTCTCTCGAAAGAAGATTTAGATCGCATTGGCAAACGATTTTCGCTATATCACCGGAGGAGAACGACGACTTCGACCAGGACTTCGAAGACCAACTGCTCGACGACCTCGGCACAATGATACATAGAACCCACCCCCATCCGCAAGTATCACAGGAAAGAGTGATGGCTGACCACGGATGCCCGATAACTGTAGAAGAGACCTTGAACATCATAAGATCCTTCAAGCAGAGGGCTCCAGGATGGTCTGGGATTACGAAAAATAACCTCGTAAATGCCCCAAGGCAAATTATTCAGAGATTGGCAAACACGATGAATGCCGCCCTGAATACAGGCTACTTCCCGGATGGATACAAGATGGCCAAAATCATCTCTATCCCAAAGGAAAACAAGCCCCCAGACCAGGCGGCAAGCTGACTCCCCATCTCTCTTCTTGAGATGCAGGGTAAAATCTTTGAAAAGATTTTAGCTAACAGGCTACAAGCTCAACTGAGCGAGTTAGGAGCGCACAACCCACAACAACACGAGTTCCGCAAAAAAAAGAAGCACAGACACCGCCCTGGCGCTCCTAACTGAGAAAGTAGCATACACCCAAGCGAACAGGTTCTACGTAGACATTGTCTGGAAGAACGTGCAAAAGGCCTTCGATAAAGTCTGGCTGGAAGGACTTCAATACAAGATCCTGAACGTCCAGCTAGACCCAATCCTGGAAAGGATCCTCTGTGACTTCATCATGGACAGAAGGGCGTGTCTCATGATTGAAAGGCACAGAGGCCCCGAATTCAAATTAAAGTCGGGCGTCCGTCGGAGTCCTCTGCTTTACTTGGTCTTCACCATCGACCTCCCAACTCCGGTGCACAGGGACACGATGTATCTGCAATACGCGGATGACGTCACACAAATTGTCCCGTCCCTGGAGAGGAAAGCAAGGGCACAGGCGGCCCGCACTATAGCGGAAATCAACAACATCAGCCGATTCGAGAGAGGATGGAAAATCAGGACCAACAGGGACAAGTTCAAAATTGTCCCGTTGAACCGCGAGTTGACATGGCCCATCATCATAGATGGGAGGAGGTACGGCTACTCCACCGAAAGCACCGTCCTGGGCCTCAAAATCACCGACCATGGATACTCGAGACACCACACGGAGAGGCGGAACCTGGCGAAGAGAGAAATCTCCAAGCTCTACAGGTTTAGAGATCTTAGCTCGGCTAACATCAGAAAATTATATATGATGTATGTCCGGGCTATGCTGATCTACCCCGCAGTAGTGTCCCAAGCGGCTAATAAAACCTCGATGAAAAGGCTCCAACGTATCCAGAACATTGCCTCTCAGCTTATCAATAAAGTAAGAAGGCGTGACCGAGTCAGGCAAAGCGTCTTGCATCGGAGGAAATGCCTGGAGCCCATCAATATCGTCACCCAGAAACTGGGCAAGAAGATCTGGTCCACTCCAACGGACGATGTCATTCCAGAACTCCAGGGAGCAGGTGGCAGGTTGAATATACCTGCGTGGCTACGGGCGAAAGCCTCACGCAGAAGCCGGTTCCCGAGCACAAAACTGTGTAAACGTAACAATATCACTCCAATATACACATAAAAGCGTCACGACACATCACACCTAGTCCCATACATTTACACACGAAAAATGAGACAACAGACAACACAAAAATAGCATTGTCGGCAAAAAAGCTATTAAAGGCTTGAATGCTATAAACAACATTATTACACTAAAAGTAAAAAGACAGAGAAAAAGAAACAAAAGACAATAAGAAGAACACTACAAACACATGAAGATAAAAAACACACAAAATAACAACGCAAATAAAGGAAAAAAAAAACTATAACAATAAAGTGATGCCCTCCCTACTAGGGCAAATTCCCCCTCCCATCTTTAATTTTTCACCCACTATATCTTCCACTATACCATCTCTCTTCGAAAATTGAGTATTTTTGTGTAAAAGTTGAAGGCAGAAGAATTTACTTGAAAAATCGACGCTGAAATACATCTCTTACCAGATAAAGGAGGAAAAGGTTGAGAAGGGCATCCTCAAAACGCCAAGTTTTGCCTCATCAACCCTACGGAGACAATACGCAAGATAATTTTTTTACCGGCTTCTAGACGACTTAATGTCGACCTAACTCCCCCCCCCCTCCCTCGACGGAGTTGCGAAGCTGAAATGAACTGATCTGCCATTCATCTAGTCTCGCTCCAACTATGTCGGTCCACTTTGATAGACATAATTGTGGACGTAAAGTAAAGCAGGTTTGAGGAAGAGCCCACTGTGGAACTCTACGGAAGAGACCACCCGGTTACGAGGCGATGCTAAAAGCTTTGGGGAAGATCGCTCTAATCTCTAAGGGTAGCTTCCGGCCAAGACGGGCAGCCCAAGCCTAGCAGAGAAACCGTATTTGAGGCTGTGAATGGCAAGTTGGGCATTCCCATGGCGAGGCTGCTAGACATAGCCTCAGATTATATCGCAATCTGCGAGAATCAGAAAGATATAGAGGATATCAGAAAAGAGAAGGCAGTTGGGGTCCTACGAGGCATTGGGCTGCATCCAGCAGTACCCCCACAGATCCTGGTCCACAGGACCGTGGTATGCCGTCGTATCGACCCGTGGATAGGACAACACTCCGCGGAAGAAATTGGTGTGGAAATCCAGCTTCGGCAAGCCTGGGCCAAGGTTGCCGAAGTAATAAAGTTCAAGAACAGGAGGGATGGTAGCGAGTACACCCATGTGTTCAATGTGGTCTTCGCGGAGACGACCATGGCACAAAAGGCAAAAGAACAAGGCCTTCTAATGTTCAACGCCAAAATTAGCGGGGAGCAGGTTGAGAAAGAAGAATATACTCCTGTCCAATTCTGCTTCAAGTGCTACAAGATGAAGTCACACGCCACCAAGGACTGCAAAGATCCGCAAGAGACGTGCTCTAAATGCAGCCAGAAGGGGCACAATTGGCGGAACTGTACTAGCAACACAGATAAGTGTGTGAGCTGCGGCCACGGAGATAGGACTATGGCCATGTCATGTCCCGAAAAGAAGGATATTATGAGAAACAAGCAGGAGGCCAAGAAAAACGAAGAAACACGCAGGGCAAACACGCCCTACGCCCAAGCAGCAAAGGCAGCCCTCTCGGAAGTGGACACCACGTAAACTTACCTCAAAATTCAGAACGAGAACTCCACAAAAATCATGACGTGCATCCTTCACGCGCACGCTATGAACCTAACACGCCTGGGCACGTTCGCGACAGAGCTGAACCAGATGCTAGCGAAGAACGGAATGGAACAGATGTGGTTTCCGGACAACCCCCCTTCCGGGGATATACTGCATCTACAGATGGTTCCGAAACAACAACAACCAGCAGAGCAAGAAAATACCAATAAAGTGGGAAGCAAGAAGGGAAAGAAGCAAGCAGTCGAGGCAATAACTCCTGCGCCCAGACAGAACCAGGCAACCACATCAGGAAAGACCAACATGGACACAAATAGTTCCTCGGAATCATCAGATTCCTCAGAAACCGAGACAACACAACCACAGGAAACCAAGGGAAAGAAAAAGAGAAACAAAGATTGCGGGTGAACAACATAAACTTGAAAATATACGCCTGCGATCAATTCCCCTTTCCCGAGGAAATGGGAACCAGGAGTATTTTCAAAGGCATAAGATCTAAGATATACAAATGGGAGTACGACTATGAAGTAGAACCTGAAACAGTGGAAGAGGCTCTGCTCGCACAGAATGTGATTCTACATCACAGCACCTGCGAGCAAATCTCGAACGCTGAGTTCAGGACAAAGAAAAACGGGAGAAAGAAGAACTTCACCCAGAAACACTAAATAGCCGAAGATGGAGAGAGTAAGCAACAGAATGAGGATTCTGACACTCAACGTGAATGGATGGGAGGAGAAGGCCACGGCATATGAAAACATATTCCGAGTGCTTGACCCCGACGTCATTCTTATAACGGAGCACGGTATTGACACCACAGCTGGTCGAATTAAAATACCGGGCTACAGAGTAGTCATAAAGAATCATTCCCAGGAAAGGTTCGATGGTGCTGCAATAGCTGTCAAGAGGAACATCTCCTTTAAACAACTTCTAGAACTCGATGAGTCCTTTGTGGCGATCGAGCTACATACACTGGTAGGAGACCTCGTGATATCCGCAGCCTATCAACCCCCTCGACGAGCATATCTCCCGTTAAGTAACTTCTACACACTGTTCAGGCACCGCAGAATGGCATTCTTAGGGGGAGACCTCAAGGCCAGATGCCGTACGGCGGGCTGTGGTAGTACCAACGATAGAGGCCGAAACTTAGAACTGATTATGGGAAGAAAAAACATCCAAAGGATAGGGCCGGATTTTCCGACCTATATCACTTCCAGATCAGCAACCAAGCCTGATATAATCCTAACAAGTGAAGGCTTCACATTCAACTACCATAGTGAGCCAGGCACAACAGTCCCAAGTGATCACATAGCAATTCTCACCACAGTATCTCTCGCACCGATCCAGCTCCCAGCCCTTCTCCGGAAAAACTACGCCCTAGCCTCCTGGGATCGTTACAAGCGATGACTCAGTGAATATGCGCCAGCTGACCTTAGCGCGGCGTCGTTAGAGGAGATAGACAGGGAGCTGAAAAGGATAACAACGTCCATACTAAATGCGGACCACGAGAGCATACCCATAACAGGGTATAAAACACCTCCTCAGCCAAGATGGACAGAGGAGATGAGAGATATCGCTCGCGTTCACAGGGAAGTGTACGAGGAAATAAGACGGGAGGGTCCCAACCGGAAAAGAAGCTCGCTCCTTGGACGCCTAAGCTCAGAGCTTAGAGAGGCTATCAACCTCCAACAGGAGGAAATATGGAACAACTTGATATCCAAAGTCGAGAGCGAGCTTAGCTCGGCTAAGTTCTGGCGCCAAGTCACGAACCTAAAGGGACTTACACCAAGACCAAAGGCTCGGATAAAGGAGATCGGCAATTATATAGAGGACCCGGCGGTTCTCGAAGACAGGTTCAGGAACTTCTGGAAAAACGTTTTCAGGATCACACCTGAAGAAAACGACGAGTTCGACCACGAACTCGAAGGCCAACTGATCGAAGAACCTAAATCAGGTAATGCATCGCACGCACCGACAACTTCGAGTCGAGGAAGGCAGGGAGATGGCCGGCCACGGCCGTCCCATAACACCAGAGGAGGTCAGGGCCACTGTAAGAGCCTTCCAACAAAAGGCACCAGGCTGTACGGACATCCCCAGAAACAACTTGGTTAATGCCCCACGGCAGATCATTCAGGGAATCGTTAACATCTATAATGCTTAACCGTAATACGGGCTACTTCCCGGAAGGTTTCAAGATTGCTAAGGTGATATTCATACCCAAGGGAGGTAAACCCCCTGATCAACTGGTAAATTACAGGCCGATCGCCTTGCTGGAGATCGTTACGAAAGTCTACGAGAGACTCCTAGCTGACAGGCTTCAAAAACAACTAGCCGAGCTGGGAGCTCACAAGACTTAGCAGCACGGGTTCCGCAAGGGACGAGGAACGGAAACAGCCCTCGCCCTCCTTGCGGAAAAACTCGCTTGCAGTAAAGCTGAGAGGAGGTACGTAGACGTGGTGCTGCGGGATATAAAGAAGGCCTTCGATTTTGTTTGGCTGAGAGGGCTATAGTTTAAGATCCTCAACCTCCAGCTTAAGCCACTCCTGGAAAGGGTCCTTTGCAACTATGTCCCTGATAGGAAAGCCCAAATTGCGATCAAGGGCTGCAAGGGACCCGAATTTGAACTCGAGGCGGGAGTTCGACAGGGCAGCTGTCTCATCCCTCTGCTGTACCTAGTGTACACGATTGACCTGCCTGCTCCAGTGAGGTACGATACAATGTATCTGCAATACGCAGATGACATCAACCAAATCGTCCTGAGTCCATTCAGGAACTCTGGAAGTCAGGCGAGGGCGACAGCTGTCGAAATCGAAAATATCAACCGATATGAGAAGAAGTGGAAAATTAAGACCAACCGCCAGAAGTTCACCAAGATTCCAATGAACCGCCGGAAAGTAGACGACTTCATCGTCAACAACGAACTCTATCCGTACTCCAACGAGGGTAAAGTCCTGGGCTTACAACTCTTCAAACCTGGATACAAGACTCATATAAATACCAGAGTCTCCCTAGCCAAAAGAGAGCTGAGGAAACATTACCATTTCCGAAGCCTCAGCGTGCCAAACAAGAAAAAGCTGTACATGGCCTTGGTACGCTCAGTCATAGTGTACCCGGCCGTGATCACGCAGATGGCAAGCTGTACATCTCTCAGAATGATGCAGAGAGTACAGAATAAAGCCACTCTTCTGATCACTGGCACGCAAAGGATCGACCGTATTCGGCAATCGACTCTACACCATAGAATCGGACTAAAGCCGGCCAATACGGAGATCCAAAGGCTAGGGAGAAAGACATGGGACCAAGTAGACCGAGAGATACTCCCGACAATAAACCTTAACCTAAACATACCTGCAAACAGAAGATGCGCAATTGGTAGAACGGCTCTGTTCCCAAGCAGTATAACCTGCGCAAGAGAAGCAGTACCACCTATGTATACGTAGTAGTATAGAAAATCGGAATCAAAGGGACCATACTGATAATTCAAACTTGATAAATTTAAATAAAAAAGAGGCGAAGTGCCCATACTAAAGAATTCCCCTAAATATAAAATAAAAACTTAATTAACTTTAAATATAAAAGAGGCGAAGTGCCCATAAGAAATAATTAAAACAATTAATTAAATTTTAGAATAAAAAGAGGCGAAGTGTCCAAATCCCAAATAAATAATATAAATAAAAATATCTAAAGACGACAAAAAGAGGCAAAGTGCCCAAATGAAAGAAATAAATTTTAAAAAACTCAGAACTTAAAGAGATTCAGCATATGAGATACCTTTGAAAGGCTTGAATGCTACGACGGTATAATAAATTGAATATAATAGAGTAATATATATATATATATATATATATATATATATATATATATATATATATATTATATAATGGAGGAAACTGGCTGTCAACGACAGTCAACACCTTTAATGACGGGGGAAATTTTCACTATTAAGATGAAAAATGAGAAGAATGCTAGTGATGCCCTAACACCAGGGCAAACTAGAAACCATTTTCATACCTTTATATACCTATCACACAATTTCATCCCTTTCACTAAATTGTAATTGTAAAATTTAGTCAACTGGTCGGAATTCTTGGCAGAATTACTGCGTAAGACTCATCTCGTGATCTGGTAAAGGAGGAAAAGCTTTGGGTAATGATTGCCTACGCCGCCGAAAAATCCGGTTTCTAATTTTAGAACTAGATTAAAAAAAAAAGAGAGTATTAATTTGGTGTCTCACTCATCATCATCATATCTGATAATTAATCATCTTTACTTTAAAGTGGCTCACTTAGGCAGATGACTGCTTAAGTCCCCGGCCTACCCTCCTGCGTGAACTGCCGTCGGATGTGAAAGGGGATTGCCATTCATGTTTTGTCCCAACTATGCCAGGCAGTTGCTTGGCCATAATTGAGGGCATTGGAAGAAGCTGGTTTGAGGAATAGCCCACAGTGGAGAACAATGCTAGAAACTCTTCCGGATACGGGACGGACTGCTACCCCTGCTGCTCCCTATAGTGGGGCCCCTTCCAGGAATATATATATATATATATATATATATATATATATATATATATATACAACCGTCTCTATGGTATGTTGGGATGCGGTCGAGATTAAAACACCCTCGGGAGGGCAGCGTTGTCAATAAGTCTGCCATAAAATCACACCCCTGAGAGGATCCCACCCGGATTCATCACATCCATCGTTATCATCCTTCTAAAAGGCAATTCCCATTTCCATCCAGGCGGCCGGTGAGCGGGGGGGGGGGTCTCTCTCTTCTTCCCCAAGGAAAAACAGAAATAAAAAAGTTAAATATATATATATATATATATATATATATATATATATATATATATATATATATATATATATATATATATATATATACACGTAAGTTTGAAGCCATGCAAACAATCGAGGAAAAGCAGAACCAACCAAAGAAGATTTGGACCCCCAGTCAGACGGCTGCAAACGCACCAAAATTGGCGTCCCATCCAGCCACAAGAGTCCCATTAAGGACAATAGTTAGACATCCTAACCCAGACCGAAGCACGGTGTATGCGACGGTCTGCGGAAAACTGAGTGTTAGGATCCGTAGACTAATCGACAGCCCAGTTGGTTACTCCGCAATCTGCGAGAAAGAGGCAGATGTGGAGACGCTGACGAAGGAGGAAGGACAACGGGTACTAAATGAAATAGGCCTCCAACCCAGCACCCCTCCTCAGATCCAGGCACACTGCAGCGTAGTGTGCAGACAATTAGATCCATGGATCGGACAACACAGCAAAGAAGAGATAAAAACTGAGATCAATAGGAATCACTCGTGGGCTAACGTGGTGAAAATAGTGAAGTTCCGAAATAAGCGGGACAACACTGAATACCAACACGTCTTTAAAATAATATTCAGTGACACACAGATGGCCCAGAAAGCCAAAGAAAGGGGGTTACTACTCTTCAACGCTTGGATCTGTGCAGACCAAATTGAAAGAGAAGAGTTTACCTCCATACAGATGTATTTCCGATGTTACAAGATGGAGCAACACACAACGAAAGATTGTAAAGAGCAAACTATCACGTGCTCCAGGTGCAGCGGAAAAGGCCACGGATGGCGAGAATGCAAGGCGCCGGCGGAAAGATGCCCAAACTGTGGACTAAACCACGTGGCGATGGCCATGTCCTGCCCCCAAAAGAAGGATGTCAGGAAAAAAGAGAACGGAGGAAACAAGGAGAAACACTAACTCGTATCCCCAGGCATGAAGAACTGCCCTCCAAAAAAAATTGCAGAAAAGCAGCAATCGAAAACATATCTCAAGCTAGAGAATGAGAATTCGAGGAAGATACTTACGTACATATTAGCATATTATTTGCGCACGTAAATAATCTTACAAATCCAGAAACGTTCGCGAAGACACTGAATCTCATGCTGAAGAAAAACGGGATGTCTGAGATGTGGTTTCCGGACGATCCACCATCGGGCGACGTGCTGCAGCTGCAATTTTTGGCAAAGGGAGCGAACATCGGAGCCTGCAAAGGAAGCGAACCCAACGACTGAAAAAGCAAATTCTACTAGGACAGATCCTAGACTGGAAGCACAAAAACGTCGTGAAAAGAAGGAGAGAAGAGCAGCAAGGAAAATTAAGGACGCGGAAGGCAACCTAGCGAACCAATTGCCCTCGGAATCTGATGCTGAGGAGGTCAAAAACGGGGCGACCAAGAGCCCCGTAAGCTCGAGAAGTAGGTCGAAGACCTTGAAACGTACTTACAAGTACGATGGAGAGGAGATAGACCTCAAAATTATATCGAGCGAACAAACCCCATACCCAGAGAAGCTCTCCCCCAAGGAGATATTTTAGGGTATACAACAAATAACAATAAAGTGGACCTACTCAGCAACAGAAAAAGAAACAGACATTGAGCAAGCAATGCTGGAAGGCACAGTGAAACTACACAAAGACTTCTGCATCACCCTAAGTGATGCAGAATTCAAGAAAATAAGAAACGGCAAAGAACACTACACCTAAGAGACAACAAAAACAAAAACACAAGAACAAGAAAACATGGAAAACATAAACAACGCTCTGAAAATACTCACACTGAATGTGAATGGATGGAAGGAAAAGTCCATTCTTTATGGCAACATCTTCCTTAAAGAAGATCCGGACATCATTCTCATATCAGAACATGGAATCAACACAAACACTGACACTATAAAAAATATACAACTATACAGTTATACAAAAAAAATCACACACAAGAAAGGTACGATGGCGAAGCCATCGCTTAAGAAAAACATTAAATTCAAAACGCTACTGGACTTAGACGAATCATTCGTGGCTGTCGAAATCCCGACCCTGGTTGGAGGTCTAACTGTGGCGGCAGCCTACCAGCCTCCCAGGCAACAATACCTACCGATCAACAACTTCTACACCCTCTTCGAGCACAAAAGGCTAGCGTTGCTAGGTGGAGATCTAAACGCCTGTTGCCGTGCATCTGGCTACAGGCGCGTCGATCCAAGGGAACGAAACCTGGAGCTACTTTTTGAAAGAAATAAGCTCCGGAGAGTTGGACCAGATTTCCCAACTTACCTAACACGATGCTCGGCAACAAAACCGGACATTGTGTTGGCAAGTCCAGAATTCCCCTTCAACATAGCCAAACACCCCAGGCCCAATTATCACCACCATTTCGCTTGCGCAAATGCTCAAGCCTGTCACACTTAGGAAAAGTTACGCGAAAGCTAACTGGGAGCAGTGCAGAGAAATGCTCAGCTCCTACCAGCCAGCTGACCTGGAAGACGCTAGTCTTGAGGAAATTGATGAGGAGATTGACAAGATCACTATCTCCTCATTCAAGCTGACGAAAGATGCGTCCCCAGAATCTCGTACAAAATACTCCCGCAACCTAGGTGGACGGTCGAAATGAGGGAAATCGCCAGGGAACACAGGGACATTTACGAAGAAGTCGGTAAGGACAGGCCCGAACCGGGAAAGGGCCACCTAAATGAGACGGCTAAGCGAGGAACTAAAAAACATAATCCTCGAGAAACAGAAGGAAATCTGGGACGATATCATAGGCAAACTAGACAGGGAGAGAAATCCTGTAAGTTTTTGGAAAAGTATCCGAAGGCTTAGGGGATTGCTTTCCAGGCTAGGGATAAAAATAAAGGAAGGCAACATCATCATAGATGATCCGGACTCTCTCGAAAGGAGATTCAGGAGACATTGGAAAGAGGTCTTTGCAATATCACCTGAGGAGAACGACGATTTCGACCAGGACTTCGAAGACCGACTGCTCGATGACCTCGGAACAATGATACATAGGACCCACACACAACCGCAAGTATCTAGAGAAAGAGAGATGGTTGACCACGGGCGCCCTATCACTATAGAAGAGACCATGAACACCATAAGGTCCTTCAAAAAAAGGGCGCCGGCTGGTCTGGGCTCACCAAGAACAACCTGATGAATGCCCCACGGTAAATTATTCAGGGCATAGTGAACACCATGAACGCATCCCTGAATACAGGCTACTTCCCTCACGGGTATTAGGTGGCTAAAATCATCTTTATCCCGAAGGGGAACAAGCCCCCAGACCAAGTGGCCAACTATCGCCCAATCTCTCCTAGAAATTCCCGGCAAGATCTTTGAGAAGATTATAGCCGACAGGCTACAAAATCAACTAGACTAGTTTGGAGCGCATAACCCGCAACAACATGGGTTCAGACCAAAAAGGGGCACGGAAACGGCCCTGGCGCTCCTAACTGAAAAAATCTTTACCTGGTCTTCACCATCGACCTTCCTACTCAAATACACCGGGACACGATGTATCTGCAGTATGCAGATGACATCACGCAGATCGTCCCCAGTAGGGTTAGGAAATCGAAGGATCAGGCAATCAACACAATTTCAGATATCTCAAATATCAAACAACATGAGAAGAAGTGAAAAATCCGGACAAATAGGGAAAATTTAAGATCCTTCCGCTGTGCCGCACGTCAACGTGGCCCATTATAATAGATGGGAGGAGATACGGCTCCTCCACCGAAGGCACCATCTTGGGCCTAAAAATCTCCGACTACGGTTACTCGAGTCACTACAAGGAGAGGCAGAATATGGCGAGGAGAGAAATCTCCAAGCTTCATAGGTTCCGAAATCTTGGCTCGGCGAATATCAGGAAAATATACTTGATGTTCATTCGGGTTAAGCTCATCTACCCTGCAGTAGTGACTCAAGCGGCCAGCAAATCCACTATGAGGAGGCTCGAGCGAGTGCAGAACTCTGCATCCCTCTGCACCCCTCTGCATAAATAAAACCAGGCGAAGAGAGCATCTTCGGCAGAGGGACCTGCACCGCAGGAAGCGAGTGGAGCCAATTAACGTCGCAACCCAGAAACTGGCCAAAAAGGTCTGGTCTACAATGGCCAATGATATCATCCCAGAACAAAGAAGAACTGGTGGCAGAATTAACATCCCTGCCAAATTACGCGGGAAGGTCGCTCGAAGCTGGCGTTTCCCAAGTACTAGACACTGTTCCGAGGAAAACATAGCACCAATATACACATAATCATAAAAAACACTGAATACAAAACATACAACTACGAGACAGATAGCAAACTTACAATTAAATATGAAAAAAACAAACATAACAGAATAAAAACGCGAGGTGAAGTACTAAATTTGAACACTAATAAAGGCTCGAAAGCTCAACATCACGCCAATACTAGAATTTAAAACAAAGAGACATAAACAGAGAAAAACACAAAAGAAGAACGTACACAGAGACAAACGACAGACAACATCAAAAAAAACAAAAAAGGAAAAATAAATAACTAAAGAATAAAAACGCCTGCGCTGCCCCTCAAACAAGGGCAACCCTACCTCACTTTCACCAACTATCGTCTACCACTATCTAAATATTCCACTATTGAGTACACCAAGAAAATTAGTCAGAAGAGTCAGAAAATTATTATTGTTTAAAAAGAAAAAGTTATATTCCCTGTTCGCCATATTCGAAGCTTATTCCAGCGATATACCCAGGAATAAAGAATCTTATATAACTATATATATATATATTTTTCCTTCATCCCATAAGGAAGCGGTTGATCACTTAACCCAGCCTGCAAAACTACAAGAAAGATAATACCATACCTTACACGAGACCCTATAGTCACTCATGACATATACTTCATCTATGCTATGCATGTCTCGTGCAAAATAAGCATTTCATTGTTCTAGTACATGCTTACTCCAAGTGTATGGATATTTTTCCGAATAATGATCATTCAACAGATGAAACTATTCGAAATCTGCGTCACTGTTTCTCTCAATTCGGATTAGCGGTTTCTATTTTCATCGATAATGGGACTTGTTTCCGTAGTGCAGTTATTCATTCCTCTTTAAAAACAACGGTATCCGTCACATAACCGCTGCAGTGTACAAGCCATCTACTAACGGAGTAATGGAACTGATGGTCCAAACATTTTTACCAGGTTTATTATTGCAATAATCTAATTTAGATATTGTGTTGTGGTGCGCATAGTGAGGGAATTTTGTTTTGGGGCGGGTAGGCCTTTAGCTGATTTTGCAGGAAGAATGTCATGATGAGACGCAGTGTGTTGTGACAGTCGATAGAGGTGATCGTCGTGCGGATATCATATCATTTTGTGGTGTTTAGTTATTAATTGTGTTGTTTAGTGTAGTTATTATATCGTGGCGTTCAGATTGGTTCTGTCGTTTATGTTATAAATATGTATGTGGTTTTTATTTATGTCGTTTAGTTTGGTTTTGTTTAGTGATTTTTTTTTAGCACATCAGTTAAACGTCCATATATAAGGTAAGTTCACTGGGCATTTTTTCTTTATATGTTTTAAATCTTTTTAGAGCACAGATATCACACCACCTTTTGTAGAATGTAAGAATATAAATTTATATGAGAAAACCAACGCATGGACCGAGAAGAGTGGGTCAGGTGAAATGAATCGAGATGAGATAAAAAGAATAAAACTATTTTATCGAAAAAATGAGATCTAACATAAAAATATTTTGAATTATTGTTGCACTATATGAGATGTAATTTTGTCTGTTAAATATTTACCCAAAGTTAAAAATAAATTAAAATAAGTTTTACATTTGTACACATGTAAAATGGTTTAGACATCTGTGCGCTATCTTTAACATGTCAATCCGGACCAAATGCGTTCCTAGAGACTGGCGTGAGGCGGAGGTGACTCCTATCTTCAAGAAAGGAGACCGTAACCAACCGTCGAACTACCGACCTATCAGTCTGACTTCGATAGTCGGTAAACTCATGGAAAGCATCATGGTGGACAAAGTGACGTCGTATTTAGAGTCAAACCTGCTACTGAGGAGTTCCCAGCACGGCTTCCGAAGGCAACGGTCATGCCTGACGAACCTTGTGGAATTCTTCCACTTCGTTTTCAGTGAGCACGATCGGGACAAGGCGGTGGATGTGGTCTACCTAGACTTTCAGAAAGCCTTTGATAAGGTACCACACCGCCGCCTTCTCCGGAAAGTGCGAGCGCTTGGCATAGACGGAAAAGTATCCGGCTGGATCGAGAACTGGCTAAGTGGCAGACGGCAACGGGTGGTGGTAAATGGACAGTCTTCTGAGTGGGTGCCCGTTACTAGCGGGGTGCCTCAAGGTTCGGTCCTGGGACCACTACTATTCATCATCTACGTCAACGACATGGACGGTGACATGGTTGCCAAGATTTCCAAATTTGCCGATGATACCAAGCTTGGTATGAACGTTGCAAAGGATGGAAATACTGCCCGCCTGCAGGAAGATCTTGGGAAGATCGGGGAGTGGTCGGACACGTGGCAAATGCCTTTTAACGTGGGCAAATGCAAAGTGATGCATATCGGCCACAGAAACCCCCAATCTCAGTATATCCTTAAGGGCACTGCTATGGAATCCACCGACACTGAGAAGGACTTGGGTGTAACAATGACTAGTGACCTCAAGTTCTCGAAACAGTGCATTGAGGCGGAGAAAAAGGCCCAAAGGATGCTAGGCTATATTAAGCGCCAGTTTGGTTATCGGAACCAGGAGATTGTACTGTGCCTGTACAACTCACTTGTCTGACCGCACCTGGAGTATGCCGTACAATTTTGGAGTCCTTCATTGCGAAAGGACATCGCGAGATTGGAACGCGTACAAGCCAGGGCAACCAAGCTGATTCCCTCTATCCGACATAAAAGTTATGTGGATAGACTAAGGGAATTAGATCTGTTCTCGCTGGAAACCCGTAGACTGCGTGGTCAGCTCATCGAAGTTTTCAAAATACTTCGAGGGTTCGACAATGTTGACTACCGGGATATTTTCACACTGAGTGAGAACAGAACGCGCAATCACGGCTTCAAACTTGAACTGAAGCGTTACAACCGCAATCTGTGTGGAAATTTTTTCACCTACAGTATCTGCGGTAAGTGGAACGCACTTCCAGTGGAAGTTGTCAACAGTGAATCTGTTGACCAGTTCAAGTCAAGACTAGACAAGGTCTTGAAAAGTGGCCGTTTAGGGACGCAAAACAATTGAGCAGCCTTGTGCCCGCTCGATTGCAAGTCCAATGGTACCCTCTTTGAATGGACCGTAAGGTCTCCTAGGGTACCTTCTTTCCTTGTTGTTACTCCTTGTAACGGCTTCAACCGCAATATCAGTGGGAGGAACAAGGTCTGCTCACCAAAAAGTCGCGGGCTCTCACATATTCTGAATTATGCTTTTACGACATTTAAAACTTTCAAGAAATCTAGAAATAACCTTGGGAGGACCTTGGCATTTGTATCATTCGAAAGAGAAAGGAATTGTCAATAATACTTGATTCTTGGAATAATCTCTTGTTCAATATAATACATATATTTTCGAAAAGTGTCGGTAATTTTTAGTCACGTGCGAGTCTAGTCGCGACCGACTTTACATCTCACTATATCGGTCGGTCGATCGCTTCCTGATTGCTGTTTTTGTTTTTGTAATAACATTGTAACTATTCAGCCGATTCTAACGAAATTTGAAATCCTTATGTTGTTTTACATTCTCTTTCGAACGATACAATTGCCAAAGTCCTCCCAAAGTTAGCCAGAGAATTATATTGTTTAGGCAATAACATCATAACTATTCGGCCTCCTCTAACGAAATTTGAAACCCTTATGTTGTTTTACATTCTATTTCGAATGATATAATTGCCAAGGTCCTCCCAAGATTATTCCAGGATTTATTGAAAGTTTTGAAGGTCGTAAGGTCATAAATCAAATAAGTGAGACCACGCGACTCTTTAGTCAGCAGACCTTTTTTCAGGAAGAAGTTAAGCCTCATTTCCAGTTGTTCTTTCTTGGATGGGACATAAGGTTACTGTTGCTCAGATATACAACCTCGCTCAAACTCGTCACTTTTTCATTTTAATAGCTAGGGTAGTATCTTAGCTATCCAGGCCAGTCACGCTATGATAATATATAAACATGAATGGGTAAATGGAATAATTTAAATTCACCTCTATCGTCCGTTGACAAGATTACGTGTAAAGAATGAGACGCTAAGTTAGAATTGGAGAGAGAAAATATCATGAAACTTGATGGAATTTCATATAAGGAGAATATTAATCATCATCATCAATCATCATCATCATCATCATCATCACTAACTCTATAATTTAAGAAGGGGATTTTTTTAGTATTTGAATAATAATTTCATCTTAGTTTGGTTATGAATTGTTTTTTTATCAAAGTTATTTCTAATAATTCTTTTATAATATCAAAAAACAAAATGGTGAAGTTCAAAAATAAATATTACGGCCGTATGGTAAGAAAAATGTGAAATGCACTTTTATCAGATTTAGTGTAGCTTCACAATTATTTATAAATTTATTATATGCAAAAGGCTAAAATGTAAAATATATAAAAAAATAGGTTTTTTTGCTCAAATGTGCATTTCACATTTGTTTTAGCATACGACCGTAAGTATCGAAATTTTGTGAATTTTTTAAAACCCAAAGAATTACAAATGGTGAAGTTCAAAAAAATTATTTTTATATATCTTCTTCTATAACTATATTTTAGCAACGTGATATTTTGATAGGGGGGAAATTTAGTTTAGAGTTCCTTTTTAAAATTATTAGAATTGGCAAAGTTCAGAAATTTATAAAAATTTAACCATGGCTGCTTTTTTTAAAATTTTTAATTTTAATCTTAGTAGCGAAACGCAAGCTCCTCCCATAGGGGGAATTGGCGAAGACATTGCTTGGTTATATATATAAGGCGGATAATTATTTAAGGAAAAGATTTATGCATAAAATATAATTTCGAGATTGGATATATGTGGTCACGTGAACATGAAATATTTTTTCACGGGAAATTAATAAGATGATAATGAATAGAAGTAATTATTGGGATGTAACTAAAATAAGATAGTATCATAAATATGGTGATGCAGATGGAGAACTAGAATAAGAGAAAATCAATTTAAGTAACACTTATATTTAGTAGAAACACTGTTATATGTTGCACTTATTCATTTATATGTTGCACTTATTCTTATATTTGTTCATATGTATTCATGTTATTAATATTTTGTTTTGTTTCTTTTCCAGATGTATTATGGATATTGTAGCAGAATGCCCCTTTTTATCAACCTACACCGGACACCACTTTTGTCGTGGTATACCTTGTGGAACGTGAAATACTTCTTTGATGAAGTAGGCTTTGTTCTAAGAGTGCTAATATTGTTGTTTTTAAAGAAGAGCCGTTTCAAACACGTTAAGATATAGAGAAACGCACAAGAATTCCCAAAATAAACTTATATTTTAAATTTAATAAGTTTACTACACAAAAACTAAACATTAACCCCTGAAATACTCCGAATATTAAAATAAACAATAATTACTTCAATTAACTTGACACTCTAAATTTGGCTAAATTCGATACGCACTTCAATATACATGAAATAGGCTAATTGTCCCTACTGGAGTTTAAATACCTCAATAATGTTATTGTCTCCAAGACGCGTGCTGACCGGCCAGATGGAGGTGGTCGAGATCACGAAGTACTTTGGCGAGTGTAGCAGATGGGGGTCCACACGGTATTCAATGGGGGATGGGGTCTTCAACGCCGAGAACAATCACGGTGCTTTAGGCATCACCAAGGTAGGCGGGGCCTCTCTGGCGAGAGTAAGTCGAACTTAGTTCTTAAACCAAGTTAACTTAAAGTTCGGTGTGACCACCGGGTAACGGGCTTGAGGTGGAACTTTTCTCCTTCGTTACGTAATTCCTCATGGGCGAGGACTGTACTTGGGGAGAGTATTCTTCAAGGGCGAGGATCGAGGAGGGGGGGAGTTTCTCTGACGAGAATAGGTTGAACTTGAACAAGTTAACTTAAAGGTCGGTTGGGTAACCAGGAACTAGCTCGAGGATGTGCTTCTTCTTAGTTCCAGTCTTCCTCAAGGGTGAGGATAACGGAGGGGGTGTTTCTCTAACGAGAATAAGTTGAACTTGGTTCCTCAACCAATTTAACTTATTAGTTTGGTGTGGCCACCGGGTATCGGGCTCGAGGGAGAGCCTTTTCCCTCTTCTTTTCTTAATTCCTCAAGGACGAGGAATATCCCTGGGCTTTAGGATGCACCAGGATATAAGGAGTCTCTCTGACGAGAGTAAGTTGAACTTGACCAAGTTAACTAAACGTTCGGTTTGATAACCAGGGACTAGCTCGAGGATGAGCTGCTTCTTAGCCCCCTAGGTAGCCCTGCCTCTCTTGCAGGGGACTTCGTAGTCTGGCGACGCACGTAATCTACCTGTCCAGTCTCGGTAGCCGGGTCTCAATCCGGGGAGTTCGTAGCCTGGAGACTGACGTATTCTACTACGTTTTTCCTGAGTGTTTCTTATTTATACCTCATCACCCCACTGGGGAAGGGGTATGAGGGGGGGGGCTTGTGGACGGGCCCAGGAGGGTTCTTATTCCAACGGTTTTTCTCACTAAGTCTAACCTCGGCTCCCGTTAGCCTTCGAGCTTGAAAGAAACGCGTCTACAATTTCTTATTTGAAGTGAAATTGAATATACTCTCGTAAGAGAGATCTTGCAGTTTATAACTTTTCGGCTTTTTATACAGACGAGTGGCGAGTGTCTCTGGTTACGAGCCTGACCCGCATTGCCTGGCCCGGATGTTCTTGCGGTTACCATCTCGGGTCTCCACTGAGAGAGAATGGGAGGGTGACGATTCTCCTACAGATATAGTTGATTAAACCCTATTAAAAGGGATAGTTTGAATATACATTACTACTCATTACTACAAGGAGCGGTCAATAAGTTGTGCGAATCGGTAGGGCAAAACAGAGGAAGGAGTTTGGCTGTTTGTAGGGGTGTTAGGACAAGTTATGACAAGTCAAGACCTGCAGCCGCACGCTGCTGCCTCGTCTATTTAAGAAGCAGTAGCTGATCGCAGATTATCAGTCATAGATTTTTCAACAATGGATGAGGTTGAGCACCGCGCAGTGATCAATTTTTTTACCAAGGAAGGCAAGAATGCAAAAGAGATCCATGAACGCATGGTTGCAGTGTACACCGATACCGCCCCTTCCTATGCAACCATTGCTCGCTGGAATAGGGAGTTTCGCCATGGTCGTGAGTCCCTTGAAGATGACCCCCGTCCAGTACGCCCATTAGACGTGACCAACGAGGACAATGTGGCCCGTATGGAGAGGATGATCCTCGAAAATCGACGGGGGAAGGTCGAAGAAATCGAGCGAGAACTTGGAATATCACATGGAAGTGTTATCAACATCATCCACGACAATTTGGCCATGACCAAGGTCTCTGCCCGTTGGGTCTCTAGAAACCTCACGCCCCATGATCGACTTCAACATCGTCAAAGTTCGGAGAAGCTGCTGCTCTTGTAAAACCAAGACCCGATGGGATTCGAGTCACTCATAGTGACAGGTGGTGAAACGTGGGTCCATCACTGTGATCCCGACACCAAGCGCAAAAGCATGGCCTGGAAGCACAGGGGCTCTCCGACCCCCATCAAGTTCGGGACCAAACCCTAAGCCGGGAAGATCATGGCCACCATCTTCTGGGGTTCTGAGGGAGTGTTGATGGTGGACTATGTGCCTCGTGGAAGGACCATCACAGGCCAATATTACGCCGAGGAACTGGCTGGGTTGAAGAAGTGCATCCGTCAGAAGCGGCGTGGCAAGTTGACATGCGGTGTCCTGCTCCTCCACGACAATGCCATTGTGCACAAGGCCAGAGTTGCACAAGCTACCCTGCCTGAGTGCGGATTCAAGGAGCTCAACCATCATCCCTACATTCCAGATCTGGCCCCTAGCGACTACTTTTTATTCCGCCAGCTCACAGCTGCACTGAGTGGACGCCAGTTTGGGGTGATGAAGATGTCCAGCTCGCCATCCAGGAGTGGATTGAACAGCAGTCGGGAGATTTCTGGTTGTCGGGAATTCGAAGCCTCAGGGACAAGTGGCTCAAGTGCATTGAAGTCGAGGGTAGTTATATTGAAAAATAATAAAACACTTTTCTTCATATCTCATTTCCTTATATCCGAATTGAAAAACTTATTGACCGCTCCTCGTATCATTACAATGAAAGGCTTGTAAGGCAACTTTGCTCAACACTACTCATTACTATCACTGCAATTTAATCAACTATTATGGATAAAGTCATACGACTTGAGAAGTTTGATGTACTTCCTTAGGATCCTCACGCTGGCAAATATGGAAGCTTTGTTATAAAAATTTCTGTTACTTCCTTTCTACAATATCTTATCATTCTCCAGAGAAGTTAGAAGTGCTATACTTGTACATTGGTCCTCATGTCGCGGATGTATTAGAGGGTTGTGCTGATTAATTGAAGGCTATCGAATTGCTGCAAGCTGCCTATATTAAGGCTCCCAGTGAAATTCATGCCGACATTTGATTTCTACTTGAATTGAACTTCTAGAAGAATCGATTGGCCAGTACCTTCAAGCTCTCAATTCTCTTGCTGCAGATTGCGGCTTTCACGATGTTACTGCTACAATCTACCGTGTATAGTATCAGTAATTCCCTCATTCGATGTTTAAAATCTTTGAATATTCGTGCACGACTACTTGAGAATCAAAAGCTTACATTAACCGATGCTACTCAACAAGCTCGAGATTTAGACCAAGCATTACTGAGATCTGAATCATACCTAGTTACTCCTGATCATATACCTACTAGTGTGAAGGCTGTTCCGGGTAGAGCAATGCCCTCTGTGGCATTCCCATAATGGCAAGACTACAAGGGGATTTTTTTATATTAAAATATTCAGGATGATTTATTCAATGTATATATATTCAAATTGTAACCCATCTCAACATAAAGGGAAAACCAATTTTAATTTCAAAATGTATTTCACAAAAATCCCTCTAGTAAAAGATTTTTCTTTACACCAACCCATACGAATGAACGCACGTCGTTAGCTGCTCGCTTTGAAGCAGTCACCCTCTCACTCGTTCTCCACTTTACTTCGAATCAAGGTCAGTTTTAAATCCTCTCGCACTTATTCTCTGCAAACTGCCATACGAGAGTAGGTCCTAATTCTGGTTACTTCTCCCATTGCAGATCCCAATTCACAGTCCATCATAGTTACCTTACCTTACATTAGTTACCATAACTTACCTTACCTTACCTTAGTTACCTTACCTCACCTCACCTTACATTTCACTCGATACTTTTCACTACTTCCATACATTTCATTACTTTACGTTATATTTTACTGCCTTCCTCACAAGTCAACCATACTATCCTACACTTCCCATACTTTTTACAAGTCAATTATACCTGTAATACCATCCTGCAATCCATATTTCAATTATATTTACGTTGTATTCCTTTACAATCCTCCATTTAATTATCTCATTCATTCTTATAATTGTAATTACCTCTCACTTGTTATTTCCTAATTTAATTCTCTCATTGTGCATTCGTTGATTTTATAAATATATATTTTGTTTATCATCCGTTTTCTTATAGCCCTCGCGTTCGAAGTTTTCCAAATTCAGTTCATGTCAGTCGTTAGGCCTAAATATTAGCAGACGACTATTCCATCCAATTCAACAAATTTATGGTAATGGTTTTCAAATAGCTATCTAGACTGATTGATTAACTAAAATCAACCCCACTAATAATCAATACCATAAAATGGTGCCCAGAATTTAATAATCTTCCGTCAATCAATAAATATCTTCAAACGTTAAAATAATTCCTCGAACTCCACGCGAGATTTCCATGCTATCCTCGTTAGAACAGCATTTTGATTCACGTGTTCATTTTCAATATCACGTGTTATCTTTAGCATCCTTCTTCCAATTGTCATAATTCATATCATATTAATTTGATACTATCCCCTATATACAACGAGTGAACAATTTCCCTTATTTCACATAAGTATTTTTCATTTCTTCACATTATTGTGCTCGTGAATAATTTCCACACACACTCACGTGCACACAACCACAGCTACTTCACTCACATCAACACATTCATTCAACCAGCACAAGTATACATAAAACATAGTGACTATGGTGGAACAACCACAATAAATAAGGACATCTGTTAGCGGCCAACCCGATCATCATAACCAACCGACTGCCTCGAATCCCCAGTCCATGCACAGGCAGCCACATGCGTACCTCGCGCTTCCAGTATATGATCCTGCAAACCCAATTGTATGGTTAAAAGTCTCGTCCCTCCTCCTCAAACCTCGAGGCATCACCGGAGAAGAGAAAATTGCAGCAATAATTCAGCGTTTGCCCATAAGTATCTCTATACAATTCGGCGAAATTCTAAATAACGGGGAACAGGCTGGCGTTCTAGACCGCCTAAAGGAGGCTTTCTTCAGCAAATACGGCAGGTCCCAAATAGACAACCTGAGACAGCTACTGAACATTCAGGAAATGGGAGATCAGCGTTCTACTTCTTTCCTAACACATCTGAAGAACCTTATTAGGGTAAAAGGTTCTCAAACCGAACTTTTTAGCCATCTCCTCACAGAGATTTTTATGAGAGGATGCCCAGAGGGAATCAGGCCATTGATCCTAGGCTCGAGCCCCACGAGCATTGAGGAGATTGCTATAGCCACAGACAAATTATACAGGAGTCCTTATGTGAATTGGGGGCAACGGCCAAACTCACGGCCCATTTAACATAATCTTTCAATTTCTCAGGTTCGGGGAACGGTTAGCTCCTCAGATGACCGCTCCGAGCGTTCAAAAGTTCTATCTTCTCTATCGAGGGACCTTAAAACTTCAATACGGAGGATGGAAGCCGACATTCAGCGGCTAAAGCTGCAGCAGGAATCACAGAGTAAGCACGGACACGGATTTAGCGATCGGAGAGGCAGGTCCTGCTCTAGGTCTCATAGGAGAAACCAATGAGGTCATCCCAACGCAAAAGGTGAGAGGCAGCAAAATTTCCAATCTCATTCTTCTGCCTATTCTTATAACCTTTCACACCATCAGGGACTATGTTGGCATTATCAAAGGTACGGGCACAACGCTGCACACAGTCTTGTAGCCATCCTTATGCTTTTCACATACTGCGCTAAGTAGTCTCCCAAAGCATAACGTTTCATTTTACTCTCATTCAATTCAGTGGTGCTGGTACCACAACAAATATGGTGCACAAGCTCTAAAATGCTTGCAACCGTGCACATATTTGGAACCAGTACCTTCTTCGAATTCTCGCATTCCTCTCACTCCAGCCTCTCAATCACAAACTTTAAACTAACAAGGGAAGGGGTAAACGGGTCTACACCCCCTGCCTTCACCTCATTTCCTCAGGTTGGTCCTCCTTTTCGGATTTTTTACCCACTTTCTGGTTTCTTATTCCTGGTAGACACTGGTGCCGAATGCAGTGTCATACAAATTTATAAGGCCGACAAAGCTTCTGCTCCATCAGATTTAGTTCTGAAGGCAGCCAATATTAGAACCTATGGAAGGCATAATCTTCAACTCTCGCTTGGTCTCCGTCGAGTTTTTCGATGGAATTTCATCATGTCCGAGGTAGATTGTCCAATATTGTGCCTCGATTTTCTTTGGGCTCACGAACTTTTGGTCGATTCTCGACACCGAAAGCTTATCGACCACAAAACTCTACTCACAGTTTCAGTTTCGTACTTACCTTCTCAGAGTTTCCTCCTTTCTATTAGTCTCCCACCCACAGAGTTACTATTTCAGCGCATTCTTCAGGAGTTTCCCGAACTCACCCATCCACCTTCGAAGGATAGACCCATAAAACATAGTGTGGTGTATCGGATCTAGACAATAGGAGGTCGTGTATTTTCCCGACCACGCCGTCAGAGCTCCAGATAAACTGTCTGCTATGCGTGATGAATTTCAATTCATGATGGATGCAGGCATTTGTAGGCCTTTCTCTTCTCCATGGGCCTCCCCACTCCACACTATGCCCAATCCACGCCCGTGGAATTCAAAGCAGTTGGGGGATTACAGAGCTCTTAATGCTGTAACAATTCCTGAACGCTATTATTTGCCATACATAGCCGATTTCACCTTATCTCTCTCAGGCTGTACTCTCTTTTCTGGACTAGATCTGGTTTCTGCTTTCAACCAGATCCCTATTCACCCAGATGGTATTTCAAAGACCAGCATCACCACTCCGTTTGGCTCCTTTGAAAGGGTTAGAAGGCCGTATGGTTTGCAAAATTCTGGCCAGATCTTCCAGCGTTTCATGGACCAAATTCTGAGAGGTCTTGCCTTTGTCTTTTGCTACATTGATGACCTGATAATAGCATCTTCCTACCTCGAGGAACACCTTTCTCACCTTCGTCAAGTTTTTACTTGCCTTCAAGAGTACGGTATCGTACTCAACATTTCTTGTCTTTTTAGTGTCTTACAACTCTCCTTCTTGGGACGCTACGTTTCGAGTGCCGGGATTACCCCACTCAAAGACAAAGTTAGCGTGATGCGCAATTTTCTCGACCCATATAACGCAAGCAACTGAGACGTTTCTGTGGTATGATCAACTTCTACCACAGGTTCATTCCAAACTGTACCCAGGTCATGCAACCTATCAATTCAATACTCACAAAGACCAAAAAGAACTCTCCTCTTGAATAGTCTACTGGGGAATGCGATTCATTCTCTGGCACCAAAGAGGCTATTGCCCGCGCTGTTGAATTGGCTCATCCTTTTCCAGGAGCCCCCATCAGCGTCTTTTCAGATGCATCCTCAACTCACGTAGAAGCAACCTTGCAACAAAAGATTGGTGACCAATGGAAACCTCTTGCTTTCTTCTCTCGCTCTCTTTCTGACTCTCAAAAGAGGTATAGTACGTTTTATCGCGGGCTACTTGGAATATACCTCACTGTCCGCCACTTCCGCCATCATTTAGAAGGGCGTGGATTCACTATATTTACGAACCATAAGCCTTTGGTCGGTGCTTGTTTGTCTCATAGTAGTTCGGTAATACAAACTGTAGTTGGCAATCGTCATCTTGACTTTATCCTGCAGATGACGGGCGATATTCGCTATGTTCCTGGCTCTTCACACTTCATACCAGACGCGCTTTCTCACATTTCCGCGATTTCGGGAACGCAACTCTTTCAGAGTGCGCCGGTCGATCATGCGGCAATAGCACTGCCCTACGAACAGGATAAAGACACGCAAGCGCTGCATTACTCTTCTCAATCCATTGTTCGCGAAGACGAATTACCAGATAGTCCTTTCAGGCGCATCCTGGTCGACTTTTCATTGCCTGACTGTCCTCGTCCTCTCATTCCTCTTGCTTACCGTCGGCACATTTTCGCCTAAATTCACGGTCTCTCTCAGCCTGGCGTCAATGCCACACACAAGTTCGTGGCACAACGCTTCGTATGGCCAGGTATGAATGCCGACGTGGCCAAATAGACTCGCTCATGCCTGTCATGCCAGCGCGGCAAAGTCCATCGTCACACAAAAACTCCTCTAGTACCTTTTCCTCTTCCTTCTTCGGGTTTTGACGCCATTCAAGTCGATCTAGTAGGTCATCTCCTTTATTCTCCTAGTTGCAATTCCCTGCTCACCATGATCGATCGTTTTACTCGTTGGCCAGAGGCAGTTCCTATTTCGGACATCAGAGCTTCCACTGTCCCTCAAGCCTTCGTCTCAACCTGGCTTGCTGGGTTAGGTGCTCCCTCAACGATCATGACTGATCGTAGCAGCCAATTTGAATCCCACCAATGGGATGCACTCATGTCAGTGATTGGGTTCTTTCGTCTTCGTACCACTAACTATCACCCCCAAAGCAACGCCAAAGTGGAACGGTAGCACAGGACCCCCAAAGCAAGCTTACCCTCAACAGATCCCAACAACATTATTTGGGTGGACAAGATACCTTTAATTCTCCTGGGTATTCGTTCATCCTTGAAAAAAACTTGGACTGTTCTACGGCGGAACTTGTCTATGGTACTTAACTTCGTCTCCTTGGTCAATTCTTTTCTTCTTCTCACCTACCTCTACCTTCTCACCTCGATCCTGCTTCTTATGTACACGGTTTGTATGGTGATGGCTAAGGTTAAGCCTACCGCCCTAGAGAACCTGCCAATCTCAAAACCTTCGTCCCAAAAGAGATGACAACATGCTCCTATGTTTTTGTCCGTGGCGATTCAACTGGCTCTTTTTTGCAACCTGTCTATGATGGACCCTTTATCGTCATCTCTAGGAAGCTTGAAGTTCTTCGTCCTTCAGCTTGGCACCAGGCATGATTATGTTTCCATAGACCGCCTGAAACCCGTCTTTATTGAAAACGTTCACCTTGAACATCCTCTTCCCAGTTCTCCCACTATAACCCTTTATGATCCAGGACGTCCCCCAAAATAACCCCCAAACCATCCTTACAAACACCCCTAATACACTAACTAGGCCTTCCATTTTGCTGCCTTCGCTTCTTGTGTTGTAAGAACATTCATCGGCAGCGGTGCTCAGTCAGGAGCAAAGGTTTCCACCACTGGTCAGCCCGTCAGCGGAAAACTGGACTCGAGATTACCACGTCCTGCTTGACGCCATTTCGGAATCAACAAAGAAGCTGATCACCTTCGCTCCATCAATCACTGCTCGGGCCGGTGCCTTGCCTAACGCAACAGGTACTGCTGTAGTGGTCGAACTACATAATAAGTAGACTTTGTGTTGGATTAAATAGGCCTGAAAACATCTCCACTAAGTGGACGCGAATTGGTCCTATTTTATCTAAGTAGAAATCACTAAAATGTAATGTAAGGATTCAATATTGTATTGGTTCGTAAATGTACATATACATATATTTGTATTTAAGCATGATACCGTGAGACTCAAAGGGAGCAAAGGATAAACGCTTGAACACCTGTTTAATACGAACGCCCAAGTTGTGTCTCGAGATAAAATTCTCAGACATGAAGGCTTATTTAGGAGACTGAATAAATAGAGCTGCTGACCGTAGGAAGCCATGCAGCGAGAAGCACATCAAATGGCACGAATAAACATTGTATCCAAAATGTAGACACGGTGTACAGGCAGCTTAGCTCCGCCCATGGGGCAAACAGTTGAGACTCCTAATTTGGACGCGAGTCCTTTATGCCACGCCATCTGTATTTCGAGCATATATAAAAAAGAATCAGAATAGGAAAAGATATAGAAATCAGATCAGACTACTCTTAATCATTATTAGTCGGATTACCATTGCTATTGTTACTTAGATTTCATGCTCCCGGTTAATCACTGAGTCTCGTCTCGACTTCATCCCGTATTTGCGTTGTTAATACTTAGACATAATAGTCTCCCGTCGAATACGCCCTGAAATAGCGCCGCCAAAAATCTAACTTTCGTTATTTAAATAAATTGTTTATTTTCGTAAGTCCATCTTGTAATTAAGCCGTCTGTAAGCCCAACCAAGGTAAAGAACACCTGGGAATTATTGATCTTTGGAGTCAAATTAATAAATCACCGCAACAACACCCATCGCTCAAAAGTTAAAACCTCGTCGTGCCCCTAAGCTGGTGGTCGAAATTTGCTTCTTACAACTGGTGGCCCATACCTCTACTGGTGACCGTATCATTCCCATCAGTCTTCCAAAGTGAATCTTCATACAAAGTCAAGGATTCTCCCGACTAATACTCTTTCCTCGAGGTTTGAAACTGTACACATCGATATAGCGTGATCACTCCCACCGTGTACACTGCTTAGACAATCCTACCCTTCGCACAATCGGTACTTGCTGTCATGCATCAACCGATCAACAAGATGGATCGAAGCGCTCGCGATCCCGGAAATAAGTGCCGCAAAGTTTGTTTAGCTTTCTTGGACGGGTAGATTTCCCGATTTGTAGTACCACTTTATGTCATAACTGACAAAGGGGGCCCAATTCTAATCAGAACTATTCAAAGGGATACTGCCCTCGTTGGTTTCCATCGTCTTCGCATCACGACATGTAGACCGTCCAAGAACGGGATGGTGGGAAGGGCACACAGTACTTTGAAATGCTGAATAATGGCACGTAAACAAGGGGGTGCTAGTGGCACTCCCAATCTTCCTGTTTGGAATTCGCTCATTGTCAAATGATTCGAGATTCTCACCATTTACGTCAGTCACAGGAACCACACTCTTGTACCAAAAACCTCTAGTAGCTCATTTTCATCAAATACCGCTTCCAAATTCATTAAGAAACTGGTATCCCCCATGGCACAAATCGACTTCGCGCAAGCATCCTTAGGACTCCTGTACTCAGTCCCCAAACCTTTAGTGCCCATGACGTCTGTGAAGCGACTCATGTGTGGGTTAGAATAGAGCGCGTAAGAAAACCAGTCGAAGCACCCTATGCTTGCCCTTTCCGGGTTATCAAACTCGGCAATGAAGTTTGGATTTTTGAATTCCCTGATGGAAGACGAGAAACTGTCTCGATAGACAGGTTGAGACCGGCGAGATTACCTCCCCTTCGAGATAGACGTGCGCCGAGCGATCAGCAGCGATCGGATGCAGCCTGAAAAAAGGAGGAGGGCCAGATACACTTCGCATTGGAGAATGAAAAGCACTCGAGAGGACGAAGCGACGGGAATACATACGGAGACGTCTACAGACACCAGAGGGAGGAACGACGAGAATAACGTGTTCACTCGCTCCGGGAGACGTAAAATTTGATAGAAACTCGTCATTCATATATTTTTAAATTTGTATAGCAATATTATTGAGGAATATTATAATGGGAGAGGTAGAGGGATAAATATACACGCCTCGTTGCCCCTATAATCCTTGGTTATATATATATATATATATATATATATATATATATATATATATATATATATATATATATTAAAATGTATTTGTTAGGTGTCAGGATTGTATTCATATAGGAACCAAAAGCGAGATACGCAAGTGTTTTTTTTCGTAAACACACCAATTGCCGATTAGTATTCTTATCGTGACCCTTTTTGATTAGTGTTAAACATTAAATTAAAGTACTCTCTTTTACCAACAAATATGACCTGGGTTCACGCACAATTGTCTTTACTTCTATAAAATCGTGCAACGTACTAACCTCATACTATCGCAATATGAATATAAATGTTCTTGCTAACTCACATGACTGACGTGATCAGGGTTGCCGGATGACGCTGGAGGGCTTATCTCGCGCTTTGGAGGGTTGCCGTGGCCGATGATTGAATTTCGTAGAGGTGGGATAGTGGAAGAGAGGTAGTGCGAAGTTATCTTCTTATTACAAATTTGCCTCTGGTTAAGTTAAGAAGACGGAAAGAGTTACGGTGATCTTCGCTCCAAGAGTTCCCTTTTGAATGATATTGACGCCTCTTGGTGTCTGATTCTTCAACGTAGAGTGTCCACCTAGATTTGGGGGTATTCGGTGAGATTTTTACCGTAATTAAAGAACGGAACCTCGTAGGTGCTGGGTTCTTCTCCTCTCACTCTTATGGAGCTTGAGATGTGAGAGTCACTCGAGTGTGAGCGGGTTTACTTTTCTCGGGTCAGACTTCTTCTAAGTCTGTAAAGGATTCTTCGGTATGGCACAGATACCAAACTTGACGATTTATGCTAATTCGGCCCTGGGAGGAGGGGGGGGGGGCGATCTTCTCAATCTGATCCTATCGTTTCTCACGGAAATCGTCTGGTATGGCTGAAGGATCGATCTTCACGAACTGAACTTTCTTCTTTCTTACCGAATTCTAATCCTTCTCTTTCTTTCCGGGGCTTATTTATAGGCGGACCACCGCCCCATATAAGGGTAACGGGGTAAAACCACAGAGGGGAGCGCGAATGGTGAGTTCGCATCTGGTGAGAGCGAGAAATGCAGAGGTTAGTACTGAGGTGCCCAAGTTGGCTTGTTAATTAGAGAAACTCTCGACCGCCACACTCCTTGGCGTGTCTTTTGACTAGCACCGCTTTTTTGTGACATAACCACGGGTTTATGGATCTCGTAGGTAATTGGATCGTTAGAGCGTCGTTTAAGCGCTTTATGTGGTTGCCTTAACACATATGGTTGCTCCAACTACCTAAGCGGCGGGGAGATAAAAGAGGGTAGGCAGTTACTGTTATTCGCCGGCTACCGTTCCCACGATTCTCCTCATGGGGCTCGCTTCTCCGGCTCTCTCCACAAGGAGGGGGGGGGGGACTTTAAGGTATATGTCCTCCTGGCCCTCCGGGATGCTTTATGTAGCCATTTCTCTACAACCGCCATATTGCCAAAGGAAATACATGCTCCCGTGCTCGCAGCCAAACCATTGGCACTGTGACACGCTCCGGTAGCGTCCTAAGGAGACATCACCGTTATCAGGACTGGCAAGACCATATTTTAAAATAAGAGGGGGGTAACTTTATTTGGTGGTCAGTATTTGTACCACTGCCTGATTCTTATTAAATTGTTGTACACCAAAAATAAACAAAATAATATACGTGTATATAATGATTTCTGTATTACTCAAAATATTTAAAATAAATTGTTATCATGTAAATCTGGACTACTCCAAAGGTAAAATAAATAATTTATTATGTTATTCCGAGTACTTCAATATAACTGGAATCTGTATCTGTAGATCCAATATATATATATATATATATATATATATATATATATATATATATATATATATATATATATATATATATATAAATCCCAAACGTCTTAACCCTGCCTCATTGTGCTTACTTCTCCACACTCGCAAGGTTTGTGCTAAAGAGTTCCCTAATCTGGTTAATAAATTAATCTCAAGCATGAGTACGTATTAATAGATATTTTTAATTCATTGCAGACCCCAATTTTCTATAACCATTGTGATCACTATCATACATACTATTATCGTATAGCCTATCTAATATCATTGTGAACCCACTATACTTACCATCCTATTTAACATTCGCTAATAAACTATTCATTTACACCCTATTAATATCTCATTGTGATCGCTAACAAACTATTAATTTACACTCTATTAATATCTCATTGTGATAGCTAACATACTATTATCGTACATCTTAATTTATATATCCTTGTGATTCACTATTATTAACATTACTGTTTACATCCAATTTAATATCGTATTGTGATCCTATTTTATTTAACAATATATTTAACTTCCTATTCAACGTCCTCTTAATACCCATTAAACCATCACTCGTGTATACACAATTGTATAAGTTATATTTAGTCAATCCTGTTTTCATTTGTTAATTTTTAAATACATTTTATTTGGGAAATCGTTCATTCTTCCTAGTTCGCAAACGCGTTAACAGTTGATCCTCCGTCGTTAGGCCTAAATTCATTATTCAATTCTCATCTCAAAAATTATTATGTGATTAATTCTTGTTGCTATCTAGGCTAAATAAAACACTAATTAATTACATAATAATAAGAGTACTGCAGATTAAAAAGAATTAGGCAGTGTTACACTATCATTACAATAAAAAGCTTGTAAGGCAGCTTTGCTCACCACGACTCATTATTATCATTAAAATTTAATCAACTATTATAGAAAAACTCATACGTCCCCAGAAGTTTGATGTACCCACTTCGGATCCTCACGGTGTAAATTATAGAAGTTTTGGTATAGAAAATTCTGCTACTTCCTTTCTACAATATCTGATAATTCTCTCGACCAGTTAGAAGTACTCTACTTGTACATTGTTCATCCTTTTTGCGGATGTAATATGATTATTCGAAGGCTATTGAATTGTTGCAAACTGCCTATATTAAGGCTCCCAGTGGAATTCATGCCAGACATTTGCTTTCTTCTTGAATTCAAGTTCCAGAATAATCGATTGACCAGTACCTTCAAGCTCTCAAATGTCTTGCTGTGGATTGCGACTTTTAGGATGTTACGCTGCAGTTTTTCGTGATAAGAGAATCAGGGATTCCTTCATACGATGGTTAAAATCTTCGAATATTCGTGCACGTCTCTTTGAGATTCAAAAACTTACATTAACCGATGCTACTCAACAAGTTCAAGCATTAGTGCAAGCACTACTGAAATCTGAATCATACTTAGTTACTCCTGATCATGTACCTGCTAGTGTGGCAGCTGTTCCTGTTGCATCTATGACCTCTATTAAAGAAGAAGAAGAATGTGAAACAGTAGGTTTTTCACTTACAGCAGCTGTTTAAAAAAAATATTTAAGAAATGAAGCAAACATGCTACAATTGTGGTGGTCGTCGCCATCCTGAGTATGACCGAACACTTTGTCCAGCTCGCGATGTAATTTGTCGTAAATGAGCGAAGCTTGGTCATTTTGCAAAAGTTTGTAAGTTAAAATCCAAACGTCCTGTTTCACTATCTTCTGTCACGCTTGCTTCCACGCGTGCTACCAGCGGCTTCCTGTTGCCTAGTGTTCCTGTTCCATTTAACGGAGATCCTTAGTTATTTCAAGATCTGATTGACAGTGGAAGTTCAAAGAATTTTATAAATTAGGCTCTAGTACAAGCTATGCATCGCCCACCTTATGAACGATCATCCGTTGTTTCGATGGTGTCTTCTTATTTCTCAGTAAATCTTAAAGGTTACTGTATTGTTAACGTTGCGATGAATAGTCACACTTATGAGAATGTTGAAGCTACTGTACTTCCAAAAGCTTGTACTGATATTATTCTTTGCCTAACATTTTTAAGAGTGCATAGAATCCTTAGCTTAAATTATAGTGATACAAAACCATCCTTAACTGTGTGTGTGGACTGACTAAACTAAAGATTCCCCCAGTTAAACTATTTAGAAACTTATCCTCGGATTGCACTCCAGTTGCTACAAAATATTTCAATTACAGGTCCGAAGACGCTGATTTCGTCGAAAATGAGGTTAAATGTCTACTTCGTGAGGGGATTATTGAACATAATAATTCTCCTTGGCGCACACAAGTGGTAGTGATATCAAACGCAAATAAGTAAAAAACGAATGGTGGTAGACTTTTCTAGAACGATAAATAAGAATACCACTTTGGAAGCTTACCAGCTACCCAGGATTCAAGATATAGTTGCACATATCGCTAAGAATCACAATTTAATTTCAGCATTATTGATCCATCCAATGCATATCATCAGATAGAAATATGCTAAGAGGACCGACCTTACACTCTTTTCAGTCCGTTAACAGTCTTTATTAATTCAGGCGAATACCTGTGGGTGTTACGGATTGGGTTTCCGCTTTTTACTACTTTATCAATCAGTCTGCGGAAAAAACGAACGAACATGACAATAAACTAAAGCATTTCATGGAAGCTGCTTCTAAGCACAATATCTCCCTTAATTCTGAGAAATCTAAGTTTTCTTTAACCTGCATTCATATTCTCGGTTACCAAATTTCTGACGGCAATCTGAAACACGATCTTGAACGAATGAGACTTTTGTTAGAATTACCCGTACCAACTGGTAAAAAACCTTGCAACGTTGTTTCGGGTTATTTGCCTACTATTCAGAGAAAGTACGGCCTATTGTAGATTGTTGCAGATTTCCTTTACCTCTTCAGGCTATTCAAGCATTTAAAACTTTAAAGAATGACATTCACAAATCTTCAGTGAAAGTATTTGATGAAGACGCCCCATTTTCCATACAAACGGATGCATCAAATAATGCACTCGGTGCCATCTTACCACAGTGCAGACGACCAGTGGCTTTCTCCTCACGCTTATTGAACCGATCAGAGAAGAAACACCAGATCGTTGAAAAAGAAGGGTGTGCGGTGGTGGAGAGCATACGTAAATGGAAACTTTTTTGGCTGGGAGACATTTTGATGTTGTGGCGGGCCACAAACCTAAACTTATCAACCTTTGGCACTTCCCTTATCAAAATACATTTCCCCACATTCACTTCACTCTCACTTGCGCTGCTCTCACTCTCACTCATATCAACCATACATTCACTCTCTTCTTCATACGAATACAACCAGTCCACACTCTTCCCTCTCACCTTCCGATCCTTACCATTCAAACCATTCTTCCTTCCCTTCTTACATCCCACTCTCTTCCATTCACCTTCTTTCCTACCACTCACAATCATCCTGTCCTCTCTAAACTCGCACACACTCCCAATGATCCCATTAGTCTTATCCCCTTCGGTCGGAACAGTGTCAGGGTCAAGGTTCCTGGGGCCGGTCCTGACTCTTTCATCATGTCATATAGGTCCTGCATCATTTAGTCAACCTGTCTTTCTCTTTCGTCCATTTCTTTCTTCATCCTGTCCATCTTTTCATTCATACCCACCTATCACTCCTCAATCCCTCAATCACACTCCTCAACATCATACGTGGTTGGCGTATAGAATTACTTCCTTTTTTCTTCGATATTCATCATGGCCCGTTTCACGAAAACATTGTTGCTGATACACTTTCATGGTTGAATTATAACGACACTTCAGATATTACAAGTTCAAAATCGCTTCATGAGAGTTATTCTTTCTGGAGTCCAGCGAGTGCTACATTATTTTCGTATTAAAGACATTCCTTACTCCATCGATGAAACCCGCCGTATTACTGCTGATTGCCAAGTATGTGCTAAAATCAATCCTAGTTTTTTAAACAAGAAAATACTTTTTTTATACGAGTGACTCCGCCTTTCCAACGTCTTTCAAGTGATTTTAAGGGGCCGCTTCCAGTTTCTTCGCACTCGTCGCGTTATCTCCTTACAATTGTTTATCAGTGTAGCCGATTTCCGTTTGCGTTTCCATGCGGCGATATGTCATCCAAATTAGTTATCGACTGTTTTACAATTTTGTTTTCATTATTTGGTCTACCCGCATATATTCATCCAGACTGCAGCCTGTCATTCATTTCCAAGGAAGTAAAAGAATTGTTACTACGTCTTGGTATACGCAGCCGTCGCACCTCTCTTGCTAATATGAGCGCTATAATAGCATTATTTGAAATACTGTGAAGTTGGCTATTGAATCTCTAGGTTTGTCATTAAATGCATGGCAGAATGTGTTACCTGATGCCATACATGTCATACGTTCACTTCTTTGTACCTGTACAAATACCTGAGCACTGTTGTTCTGCGTAATTTAGCTCCGTGTCCTAGAAATATTCCACCTAATGATTCCGAATCACGAAATTTAGGTGTCCTTTTTGATCCAGCTTCCCATTCCAGTTTACCATCTACAACTACTAACTTTCCTCAAGCCAAGAGAAGATATTGGGAAATGAGCAAGAAATACTTATTTAGATACAAGATTATCATCTTTATGATTCTGATAACATGTGAATAGTCACGGCAATATGACAATACAGTTGCCTGAGCCTTGAAGATCTTTAGCCCTCATAAACCTGTACGTCGATTAGATTTGTAATCTTTTCGATTTATAATTCATTTTGATGCCTTACTTTAACTTTCTTTATCTAGTGTATTGTATATTTTGTAATTTTGAAACGGAATTAATTCTTTTTGGTTGGAGTGACTGTTATGTGTTGCACTTATTCATTTACATTTGTTCATATGCATTTATATTACTAATATTTTGTTTTGTTTCTTTTCTAGATGTATTATGAATATAGTTGATTAAACCCTATAAAAAAGGGACAGTTTGAATATACCTTACTACTCATTTCTATCATTACAATAAAAGCTTGTAAGGCAGCTATGCTCACACTACTCATTATTACCATTACAAATATTAATTTTTAAGTTTACTACCTAAAAAACTGAATGGGGAATATTCTATCACCGTGGTTTAGATCAGGTGATATAATATAACATATTAAACGCAAAAAGACCATCAAAGTTGCGAGTGTATAAAAAAAAACTACAACAAAATGACTAAATAAAACAATCCGCCAAACAAAGATAGCAAAATGACGATGATGAAGATGTGTCGATGGATAATGAAGAAAGGAAGGATTGTAATAAGTTGATTTAGATTGTCTGGCAATGATATGACCTGTTTGATTTTGTATGCGATGACGGAAAAGATGCGACGACAACGAAGAGATGTGGACTGCAAAGACCCAACGCTGACGAAGACGAGGTGAATGCCCTACAACAGCCTCCATCTAACGAGTTTTAACTAATGAACATGAAACTTGGACAGTTTATACAAACAAAAATGCATAAAACATACGACAAAACTGAAAAACATTGAACGATCATGCAGGAAATAACCTGCAGGGACCATTAAAAACATTGAAATTAGTAGGGGTCTGATATTGCAAAAAGTAAAAAAAAAAAAGGTTTTGAGGTGTAAATTGGCAAGACACATCTCTAGACGAACAGCATAAATCCTAAATTGACACCTATTGCCCATATTTTTCTGACTGATGGAATTTATTTTGAGGCGTAAATTGGGGGTTTACCCCTCCTGTATCTTCCCCTATAGGTTATTAGGAAAAAGTATAGATGATCAGAATGAATAAGAAAAAGTGTTTAATGAGTTTGTCAGTGTTTAAATGGAATCGACAAAATAGTGTTTAAATGTTAATAAGGATTACAAGATATTTTTAAGATGGAGTGTAATCCACTACACATTCACCATGAATATTATTAATTCCGTGAGGTTAACCACTTACAGTGTTGATAGAGATTCGGCCTTGCTTTTCTACCGTTCCTTTGTTTGTTGAAAGCTAGACCCTAGTGAGAGATTTACGTATCCGCAGGTGATCGTGAATTATGGAAAGTACCCGATACACTACACCTGTCTTCATTTGGCGATCGGTGCCATCCTCATTTTCGCTACTTAGAGCTTCCTTGTCGATGCTGCTCGCTCTGCGCCGTGCACAGTCGGCCGATATTTATGGTGTCTATTTCGCCTTTATACGGTACTTATTTCCTAAGCTTTTCAGGTTTAGGGATACGAAAACTCCTTCGGGAGCTCAACTTAGCTCGTAACCCTGTGGCACCTCTGGTTTTGTCCAGCACCCCACCATAGACGTACCACTTTTGACTATTTGTCGCAACCCTCTCAGCTCCCAAAGCTTATACAGCGCCGGAAGTATTTCACTTGACCCCTTTTGGGGAGCACACTTCTTGTCACGCTGTAACCGTGTTAGTATAGACTGATGGCTTCACTTCCAAAGAGGGGATCGGCTTCTACAACATATCTCCTTGTTTGATGTCGGTTGGGCTCTACCAGGCGTTGTGTCTATCTTCACAAACAAACTAGCTGCAATACTCCACTTGGTATTGAAGATGACTCCTCGTGACTGGTTCGGAGACTGAATCATGATATATAGCATCTCAAAAAGCGCCCCGAGTGCTTCCCTTACTTTGTAATCTCCACCACTCCTCCTGGTTCATGTTATCCATCACGCCGGGACTGCTACGAGTCGGAATGGTGTTGACACTTTCTTCTGCTGGGTTCCTTAGAATGCAAGTACTTCAGGAAACGATCGCGCCTACGAGGGCGCCAAATAACTCGCAAGGAGTGTGGGCTTGGATGCACGACAGGACTCGGGTTAGAAGGACAAAGAAGAAGCGAGACGCTCAAGGGGAACCTGAAGTCTACGTCATTGCTCCCTTACTGTTCGACTGGAGTTAACTATCAATGCCTCGACGGCTTCGAGTAATTTTCTGTCGCCTTAGGACTGGGTACACTCGCGAGACGCTCCATTACCAATGAGGCACTCCTATACACCTTAGTGTGAAGATTGCGTTACCTGGAGTATCTGGTCCATTCTTGTTGAGTGTCCCATTCTGTGAAATATTCGCGTACGTTACCTGTCGCAGTATCAGTGTTGCTACATCTTGGCATTGTAATCTAGTCTGATTCGTGCACCACTAACTATGATTTTTTTTTGTAAAGGGGTGGATTCTTCCATTGTTTATACCTTTGGAGTATTGGTTGCATGCTCGAGGGCTGTAAGAAGTCCCGCATCCATCCCACGCTGGAGCCTGTTTCTTTTATTTTTCTTTGTTGTCTTGTTTTTTTTTGCTTTTGTGTTTTTAATCTAGTTTAATGACTAGACTGACATAATTACTGTGACTTATGCCATAAAGGCAGTCGCCTGGAGAAACTAGCAAAAAAGAAGCAGTTGTGCAGCGTATAGTTCACTGCTTTGTCTTTGGACAATTAAATTGGAAAATCCAATATTCTTTTATAAGTACATATTTGGAGAAAAACTGCTTAATGTTTTTTCTTGAAAGCCTAAGGCGTTTCATTCAATGGGTATATATTAACTTTTATTTTGTTGAGAAAATATATCTCAAACGCATATAAACTAGTTTGTAACAGGTTCCCAATAAATTTTGTGAAATATTTGTTTCCCTTCTATTGATTTAAAAAAAAAAGCACGAACTTTTTGGTTACCTGATATATAAATATATGGTACACACAATATGTGCCACACAAACCCATGAAGAGGTAATGTGTAAACTAAGCCAATGTAAATAAATTTATGTGTGTGAAACGAAACAAAAAGAAACTCAAATGAAACATTCTAACATGCAACAGGATATTTTAGAACCATTCCCATTTTGACTTCCCGAAAAGACCAAAGTCGTGGTGAAAAGGTAAACTGAGAATGAGACTAATTATTTTATGTTTACAAAAGGGAACCTTAAAATGGGTTAGCTTGATCGTAACGACACTTGGTGAGCATCAAATTACAACCACAATATTATATTTCTATTTTGTTAAGGGAGACTAAAAAAGCGTTTGACAAAATTTCACCATTTCAGTAAATTTTCTCACAAGAGAAAAGTTTTTTAAAAGTATTGTATATATATATATATATATATATATATATATATATATATATATATATATATATATATATATATATATATATATCTCCAAGTATAAAGCGAGCAAATCGAGGAGGAGAGAGATCATTCGAGAAAATCATTTCGAGGAGCAGTTTCACATATCGCTCGCGGGTCATACCAATCAAATAATTTACGCCGCATTAGGAGATAGCATTTACGCAACTGATCTTACATCAAGACGAGTCTTATTCATTCATCGTACCAAAGCACGAACATTAAGAGAGTTGTATTTAAGCATCATCAAAGATAAGCTCGTGAAATCCATAATTAATCTAATTGGAACACCTCCTCCATTTGCTACCCAAAGCCACTAAATATATAGAACTGCAGTATTCTTGTTTTCATCCCTATTTTGCTCGAAGGCAAAATCATATCAGAATTTCTGCTCATTGCCCAGCCAAAAATATTCATCCTTACATTTTGGAGTCAGGAAATAATTTCTCGGAACGTTATCGTATCACCGAAATCCGGTTTAACGATCAACGTTTCGCAACAATCTTATAAGGAGCGCAATAGCAAAGAGGGTCACAAAACGAGGTGGAATATAAATATATTTGGTGACTAACGAAGAGATCCTCTCATCATCCAATCCTCCCCGCCACATTAAATATATACAGAGGCGTACTTTGACTTCATGCCTCCCAGGGCGGTGGTAGAATTCCCCGCAACTCTAAACAGCACAGCATCTCGCTTTTACATAATGCATCTCACAATATACTAAAATTTATTTTTAAAAATTATAATGACAATTATATGTATTTCTCGTTGTTTCTTTTCCAGTTGGCTGTCTGGCTTTGTTCTGGAAGGTTGTCTTACAGGAAGCTCCTGATTCTCATTGTAAGATTGGGATATAATACTGATTTGGGTGTGTAGTTTTTCTTGTATTTATTTAATGCATCAATCACTGTGTAATAAATACATTAGTGATTAATACTTTTGGGGAAGATAACTGCCAGCAATCCTGAGCAAGAATTTTTTTGGTGAGTGTTAACTTTTTCCTTAGTAAATTTTTGAGAGTATGGCTGTATGTATAGATGGTGAGAGCATGCCGTTTGAAAGTAGTGTGTATGTGGTGTGTGATGCATGTGGAGTTGATAAGAGAGTGAATGTAACTGAATGCCGTGTGTGTTTTCTGGAAGGGGAGGTTAGGAGGTTGAGTGGGGAATGCAAAAGGTTGAATGATTTGGTGTTTGAGGTGAGAAGGGATGCAAGTGTGCGATTGAAGGGTGAGATTAGTGCTAAGAGGGTGGAAGATAGGGCTAGGAATGGGAACAGTGTGCAAGTTCTGAGTGATGATGATTGGTAGGTGAAAATGGATAGGATAGATAAGTTAGGACAGATTAGGTGTTTGAAAAGGAAGGACATAGAACCTGTTATGTTGACTAACAGATTCAATGTCCTGAGAGAGGAAGAGTATGAAAGTGATTTGCCTGGTGTGATTGTGGATGAAAGCAGGATGGGTGGTAGTGTGACTGAGAGCAGGAGGGAGGGTAATGTTAGGCCAAGACAGAATAGGAGAATGACTGAGGTGTTAGTGATGGGTTACTCTCAGATTAGGTATTTAGATAGGAAGTTGAGTAATAGCAAGTGGAAGGGAATGAGAGTTTGTCTGCCGGGTGCTGGTGTAAGTGATGTTTGTGAGAGGTATGATAGGCTGGTTTCTCGGTGTGAGAGGGATGCAGTTGTGATTACGCATGTGGGAGTGAATGATGTAAAGAAGGTGGGTACATGTGAGTTACGTGAACAGTATAAAAGGTTAGTTGAAAGGATGAGTAAAAGCAGGGTGAAAGGTGTTGTTTCTGGTGTGCTTCCGAGATTGGATGTGGGAGTAGAATGGTTGTCGCGTGCAATTAGTTTGAATGAATTTGTGAAAGGACTGTGTGAGGAGTTAGGATTGGTGTTTGTAGATGTCTGGGGTGGGTTTTACGGGAATAGGAGGTTGTATGCGATGGATGGGCTCCATCTTAGTCGGGCAAGTGTTGAGGTTCTATGGGGGGAGCTGGATAGTGTCATTAGGTCCTTACGGGTGGGAAACTAGAAGCTGTTAGAGGTAAGGGAATAACAGGAATAGAGGGCAGGTGTAGGAAATGGAAGGGATGCAGAGATAGAGGAATAGCTAGGGGGAGGGCATACTGATGCGTTATAGGGGGACTAATGCACAAATGAACGAGCAGATAACTAGGAATAAAAAAGCACGATGCAATGAAGATGGGAATAATAAAAAAAAACTTAAAATATACTACACAAATGGTTGGAGTATAAGGAATAAGATAGATCTCTTAAGAGCGTTATCGAGTGAAGAGAATTTTGATATAATTGCAATAACAGAGTCATGGCTTGATTTGGCCGGTAATCACTTTAATCCTGAGGTTGAGATTGAGGGCTTTAACATGTTCCATACAGATAGGAATAGGAAGAGAGGAGGAGGGGTTATTATTTATATTAAAGATAATCTCCAGTGTTGTGTAAACAGTACAATTAAATTAGATGATAACACAGAGTCATATGGCTAAGTGTAAAGAAAGGTAAAAACAAGCTTGTCATAGAATTATTATACAGACCACCAAATCTTAGTAAGGAAGCTTAAAATCTTCTGTGGAAGGAGATAGAACGGGCATGTAGAAGTAAGCATGTGTGTATAATGGGCGATTTTAATTACAGAAATATAGACTGGGAAGCTCTTGTGGGTGATCAGGAGGCTGAGGAATTTTTTTAATGTTGTCCAAGATAATTTTCTGAGGCAGATTATTAACGAACCCACTAGAGGTAATAATATACTGGATTTAGTTCTGACAAATAGGGAAGAAGTTATTAAGGATACTGAGATTGGAGGAAATTTGGGTAATAGTGACCATTGTGAAATTAGATTCCAGATGAAATGGAATGGTATTGATAGTAGCATGAACAATGTTGAAATTCCTGACTTTAGAAGAGCAAATTATAATCGGCTAAGGACAAACCTGGAGGCAGTTGTACAGAAACCAGGCAATGAAATCAAATCAGGAATAGATTCAATGATATCAGTTAGTGGAGACAATAATCACTAGGAGGAAGAGATTACAATTGAAGAGGAGTATGAGAGAATAATTGAGCAATTAATTACAGGTCAGATGATTAACATTCCATATAAGGAGATTAGGACTAAAAATAATGACCCAAAATGGATGACAGATAAAATTAAGCATTATATTGGCATTAAAAAGGGCATTTATAGGAAAATAAAATATGGAGAGGATCACTTAAGGCAGAGATATAATGAACTAGCAAGAGATGTTAAAAAGTTAATTAGAGTAGCAAGGAGAAATTATGAAATTAAAGTGGCAAATAGGGCAAAGGAAGATCCTAAAAGTTTTTATCAATTATACAAAACTAAGGTTAGAGATAAAATAGGCCCACTTATAGATTCCAATGGAGAATTAGTGAGTGATAGGGACTCAATGGCTTGAATGCTAAATGACTTTTTTCTCTCAGTATTTACACAGGAGGATACTCTAAATATACCCGAGGTGTCAATGATCTTTTGGGGTAATGATGAAGAGAAATTAAAGGATATCTTGATCACAAAGTAGATAGTGACAAAGGAAATTGATAAAATCAAAAGTAGTAAAGAACCCGGTCCTGATGAGCTCTTTCCTAGAATTTTGAAAGAATGTAAGGATGTGTTAAGTGAGCCCCTAGCATGCATCTTTAGAAAATCATTGGAGAGTGGCATTGTGCCAGTGGCTTGGAAGAAAGCCAATGTGATACCTATATTTAAGAAAGGGGATAAAACAAATATGTCTAATTACAGACCAGTAAGTTTGACATCAGTGGTAGGGAAAATGATGGAATCTATTATAGCAAGGAATATTAGAGATCACTTGGATAAGCATAAGTTGATAAAAGAATCACAGCATGGCTTTAGTAAGGGTAAATCCTGTCTGACTAATTTGCTGTCTTTTTATAGTAAGGTGTATGAAGCAGCAGATAATGATGAAAACTATGATATTTTATACTTGGACTTTAGTAAGGCTTTTGATCGAGTGCCACACTTACGGCTTCTGAGCAAAGTTAAAGCACACGGGATCGATGGCAGTATATTTAGGTGGATTCAGTCATGGCTTGGTGACAGACAGCAAAGAGTTAGTATAGATGGAGTTAAATCTGAGTGGGGGGGTGTTAGCAGTGGAGTTCCGCAAGGATCTGTTTTGGGTCCCTTGCTATTCTTAATTTATATTAATGATCTTAACATAGGTATAAGTAGTGACCTGAGTAAATTTGCTGATGATACTAAGCTAGGTAGGGCCATTAGGGCTGATTCTGATGCTGTTGTAATGCAGGAGGAATTGACCATTCTGTCCAATTGGGCTGAGAAATGGCAAATGGAGTTTAACATAGACAAATGTAGTGTACTTAGTATAGGTAGAAATAATCCATTGAATAGTTATAAATTAAATAGGAGAATTTTAGGGAGAACGCATTGTGAGAGGAACTTGGGTATTTTGGTAAGTTCAGACCTTCGTCCTAGAAAGCAATGCCTAAATGCTAAGAATAAAGCTAATAGGATATTGGGATTCATTAGGAGGAGTGTAAGCAATAAGAGTGCTGAAGTCATTCTAAAACTGTATCTAGCGCTAGTTAGGCCTTATCTAGACTATGCAGTACAATTTTGGTCACCATATTATAGGAAGGATATTGATTTGCTTGAGTCTGTGTAGAGAAGGATGACAAAGATGATTGGTGGGCTAAGGAACTTACCTTATGGTGAAAGGCTCAGAAAACTAAATCTACATACATTGGAAAGGAGAAGAGTCAGAGGGGAATTGATTGAAGTCTTCAAATGGGTAAAAGGATATAATAAAGGGGATCTGATAAGGTTCTTATACTTAGTGAACATTACAGGACACGTAGCAATGGGTTTAAGCTTGATAAGTATAGGTTTTTGAAGGAGATTGGGAGGAATTGGTTTACAAATCGTATGGTAGATGAATGGAAAAGGCTCACTAGACATATGATAGAAGCCTCCTCTCTGGGTAGTTTTAAGAATAGATTAGATAAATATATGGATGAAGCTGCTAGATGGGACTGACATTTTTATGTACATATGTATATATTTTTCTAAGGAGTGGGGAGATTATATTTTGCGGTTGCATGAATGGACATAATCCTCTGGATGCATTTTATGTATATTGTAGATTAGATCTGACGAACTCCAGTAAAGGGTGACAATGTTGATGACTTTTCTCTGGTAAGAAATCTTTTGTGTGTTGACTGGAACAGGAGCTGCCAAGTGTAGGCCATGAATGTTTTTTTTCATTCTCCTTCTTTTCTTATGTTCTTATGTATATGTCTGGAAAAAGAAAACTACAAATGTATTCTGGACGATATTTGACTCTTCCGCACTTGGCTTAATTCATAAAAAAAATGCCGACCTTCCCTAGTCTTACGTCCGTCAGTAAATATATAGTACAATGTTTTATCTTGACAGGTAGTTAGAAGGTATGTGAAGGGTTGGTCGATAGACATGCCGATGCAAACACTGTAGATTTGTTTGGCAACTACTCCGCTCCTACGCAAATACCAAGTAACATTCGCTTATGCAGACCACTTTCTTTTGTTGTTGTGATATTTATTAGTGATCTATGTTTGTTTTTTATAACTAGCCAAAGCTTTAGATAGACTAACTAAGGAGTTGGCCATAGATGTGAGCATTTTAAGTGCTGTTAGAAAAATATGAGAATAATATAGATTGAAAATAAAGTTGCAAGGAATCGAATCGAGATGGGGTCAGTAAAAATAGGCTAATACACTTGGGAGCCTTTTACAGACCACCCGGACAGACTGACTGTATTGATTCGCTAATCATCAGGGAAATAAGGAAAGGATGTGAAGTAGATACATTTATTCTTGGTGACTTTAATTTAAATTTGTGGATTGGGAAAATATGATAGGAAGGGATAGAGCAAGTTGTAAGTTTGGTAATTGTGAAGACGATGGCCGGATCCTAGGCCTAGTTTTTTGGGGGCTATTTTGAGCTACTTTTCGTTAATTTTTTAATTGTGTAGACGATGGCCGGATCCTAGGCCTAGCTTTTTAGGGGCTATTTTGGGCTACTTTTCGTTACTTTTTTAGAGATGAAATCAAAGAATTTTATGGCGATTTTCGTTTTTATACTGGGGGCTGTGCCCCCCAGACCGCCCCCAGTAGGATTGAAACTCAGGTTCATCGTAGTGTTATCCCCGCGGCGAGCCGTACCCAACAACGAGCCAACGCTCAAAATTATCGTTAATACTTACTTCAGACGGGTGGGTAGAGTTTACTGGCAGCAAGCCAGAATTCGGTAAGTTCGTATCCTTCAGATGACAAATTTGAATAGGCTTCCCATCCGTCAGATATGACTGTTGTGCCTGGCAAAATCCACTTTTTTATCGCTGCGAGGAGGGTTTCTCAATTTCGATTTCCCACCGAAACAATGAAAATTCTCTTTGTTTCATGTTCGAACCCCCCCCCCAAAACCCACTGCCCTTCCACTACAGGGCCCATAGGCTTTGAGAAACACAACATATTTCTCATCGGTTAAAATAGCACCGAAATGTTGAATAGGTAACGAATAAACCACACAAAAATGATATTTTGACAAATGAGTGGGAAACGGCGTGGGTGGTCGTTTAAATATGAGGCGCGCGGATGGAAAAGTACTTTATTGTTCACGGAAAAATTGTGACTTTTTTTTTTACTGAAATTGACCATTTGTGTTTCTTGAACTACACATATATAGTAATAAAAACACTAATACTGAACGCATCCATTTGGAACAATAATCCAAATGAAGGTCGTAAAAAAACCTGTTAAAAAAATCAAAGAAGAGAAATAAATACAGAACAGAAAAAATGAAAAAGTACTGTTTTCTGCAGAATTAAGACGTGAGACTTCATTAACAACACCGAAATATGGTTTAATCGAGCATTAAACAATGGGAAATTAAGTAACAAGTAAATAAAAAGACTAAATAATGTCAGGCACAGGGTAGGTAGGATATATAGAAAAGAAATAAGGAGGAAAAACATCTAAAATATAAGAAAAACCAAGTTTTGATTAATATAAAAAGCACAAAAAGCCTTGAAACAAATACAGCTTTCTGATTGGTCATTTATGAAACTGAATCCAGATCTGTGATTGGCCAGTGCGATAGCAGAAAAACAATGAAAAGTAGCCCCCCAAATAAACTATGAGTCGTATCCAGCCACAGTCTTCACAATTACCGTAAGTTGATAGGATGTTTTGAAGATAATCTTTTGGTAACACTTCAGTTTTGGGGCGCACGGTAGGTGGCGCTGTTTATAGGCTACAATTTTTGGCTACAATATATGTCTTATGACGTCAGACAGTAGTGTCAGATGTGAATAATTACGGCGTTATATTTTTTGCATATGAGTATATACTTGGGGGCTGTGCCCCCCAGCCCCCCCCCATCAATTGATTGAAAGTTAACACTTCAGATTCAGGGCGCTGTTAGTCGGCTACAATTTTGGGCTATAGCATACCTCTTATGACTTCAGACGGTAGCGTCAGCTGTGAACAATATCGGCGTAATATTTTTTGTATATGAGTATATACTGGGGGCCTGCGCTCCCCAGACCCCACCCCCCCAATTGATTGAAACTCAGGATCATCGCAGGGTGGTCCCCCTGCAGTGATATCTCCCCCACGAGCAGTCCCCTTGAATTTACTGGGGGTTTTTTCTCCCCAACAGCTTTTTACTGGCAGAAAAACCTAACCTAATAACAAACAATTCTTACTTTTATAGGTTTCTTGATTAGTTTATGTGCCTCTAGATAATCTAAAAGTTTTTCGTGATCATACAAAGTAAAGCCGAATTCGAATAACAAAGAATCACATGGAGAGCATGAAAACACAATAACGAAAGAAAAATATTTGCAAAACGGGTCCTATTTATAAGCTATGATGTTGCCAGTAAGAAGTTGTTATCGTTCGCAGTAAACAAAAAATAGGAAAACAAAACAAAAAACAATAAAAGACATCAAGAAACCTTACCTAACTTAGAAAAAAACTATAAACAAGCAGAGCGCAGATATTTAGTAAATAATAGACTAAAAGTTACAAATCCCCAAAAGAACAAAAAAATATAACGCAGTGATTGTCACATCTGACGCTACCGTCTGACGTCATAAGAGATATGCTGTAGCCCAAAATTGTAGCCGACTAACAGCGCCATCTACCGTGTGCCTCGAATCTGAAGTATTACCGATTGAAATTCAGGATCATCGCAGGGGTCCCCCCACAGTGATATCTCTCCCATGAGCAGTCCCCTTGAATTTACTGGGGGTTTTCCCCCCATACCTTTTTATTGGCAGAAAAACCTAACCTAATAACAAACAATAACATGTAGACGAGCGGCCCGGCCTAAAAAAATGATTTTGTGTAAATATTATTGTTCACCTGTGTCGGAATATTCATGCACGTTTGAGTCCTTTTCGAATTATAGCTGGCGCAATTTTTTTTATAAAAAAAAAATGCCAGAAAGTAAACAAATGGAAAACGGTTTACGTAGGCCATTTTTTTAACAAAATTGCCTGAAAAAAACAAATGAAACACGCTGTTTGAGTCCTATTCAAAATATAGCTTGCAAGATAGGCGTCAAACTGTTCATTTTTTCTTCTGTATGTAGGGATTGAACTATGGACGAAATAGTACGTCCCGCCATTCAAGTCACTAATCTACATATTTACCACATCTAATGCCCGGCCACAAATCTCGCAATTGCTTTTAATTTTAACTAAATTATGAACGTCCCAAAATGTTACAAATTTTTCTCTATCAGAAACTAGATTTAATAATTCGGAAATAAACGACAGACACAACTTCGCAACCGATACGATTTTGAAACTACGGATAAAACGTCTTTATGATATGCAAATGGCTAAAAAAAAGTAGTTCCTTAAAACGAGCTAGCTAATTAGATTTAAATGTATAAAAGAAGGTAATAAAAATAGTAAAATGGGGAAAAATATATTGACAAATAAAAGTGACTCCGAATGAGGATAATAAAAAGATATTAAATGGGAAAAAAAATAAAAATTGAAATCAAGCATTTCTGATGTTATACCCCACCCCCAACCTCTATTATAATTCGCAAAACGATTAAAGGCGCTGACATGATGTAGTTAAAGCATTCACCTCTGTAAACGTCAGAACATTATTCTATCAACAATTAGGATTATATACTGGGGGGCTGTGCTCACCAGACCCCCCGAATTTAATGAAACTCAGGATATTCATAGTGTGGTCCCCCCCTTGTGTTTACCCCCACACAACCTGTCCCCTTAAGTGTACTCCAAAATCATGAAACATTTTGGAACACGGACGAAAATAGTATGTCTTATCAGCCGGGCCGCTTGTCTACATATTTACCCGAACAATACTTACTTTTATAGGTTTCTTGATTAGTTTATGCGCCTCTAGATAATCTAAAAGTTTTTCGCGATTATACAAAATAAAGACATTTGAATAACGAAGAAGCATATGGAGAGCACAAAAACGCTATAACAAAACAAAAACATTTGCAAAACGGGTCCTAAAAACAATAAAAGACATCAAGAAACCTTGCCTAACTTAGAAAAAACTATAAACGAGCAGAGGCGCAGATATTCAGTAAATAATACAGACTAAAAGCTACAAATCCCCCCCCCCCCAAAAAAAAAATAACGCCGTGATTGGTCACATCTGAAGCTACTGTCTGACGTCAGTCATAAGAGATATATTGTAGCCCAAAATTGTAGCCTACTAACAGCGCCACCTACCGCGTGCCCCGAATCTGAAGTATTACCAATTTTTTTGCTCAATTTGTTAATTAGCCAACAAGGGGTGTTGATGTGTAAAAACCAATGAATAAAATGCAATGCTGAAATTCCGGTTTCTTTTGGCTACCTGCTTATAAATGACAGTATACCTCCTATCCAGGTGTAGTTGCATTAACACTGCCTGAAGGGATCTATTTAACATAACATAACATAACATAATTTAACGGATGACAAAAGCCACAAGGGCCTATCAAAGGTCATCCGTATCCATCAAATCCCACCCATATAATGCATCCATAGGATTTTGTCAGATCATGCAGCTACAATATACAATTTAACAATCCATAGGAATGTCCAACCATGCATCTACAATATATAATTTAAAGCCTCCATAGGAGTCTGTCAAAAACAAAATCAAAATCCCCCAAAATATACAATAAAAAGAAACTGCATCCACAGGAATGAGTCAAGAAACATATCCACATACCAACAAGTAAGAAATTAACCCTCCATCCCCATATAATCATCCAATCTGCGCTTGAAAACATTCAAGTTTGGGCTGTCTACAGTCTCAGGTGGCAAACTATTCCAATAATCCACCACTCTGTTAGTGAAAAAATATTTTCTAACATCCAGTCTGCACCTCTGTTTTTTAATCTTTAAGTGGTGGCCTCTAGTTCTATTACTACCTTCTAACTCAAATAACTTGCTGAAATCTAATTTATCCATCCCAGAAAAGATTTTAAAAAGCTCAATCATATCTCCCCTCACACACCTTCTTTCAAATGAAAACATATTTAATACCCTCAGTCTATCTTCATATTGAAGGTGCTTCAGGGATGGTATTATTTTTGTTGCCCTCCTTTGTACTGACTCTAATAAGTTTATATCATGTCTAAAATGTGGTGACCATGCCTGTATACAGTACTCTAAATGTGGCCTGACATAAGAGTTGTATAGTTTAAGGATGACCTCCTTACTCTTGTAGCTAACGTTTCTTTTAATGTAACCTAGCACCCTATTTGCTCTATTTTTTGCCTCAATACACTGCTTTGAAAATTTCAGTGACCTATCTACTACCACTCCTAAGTCTTTCTCATCTTCAACTGAATTAAGCCAATATCCATCCATCTCATAGCTAAATTCCCTATTATCTCTCCCCATGTTAATAACTTTGCATTTATTAAGGTTAAAAGTCATCTGCCACTTCTGAGCCCAAGCTAACAGCTTATCTAAGTCACCCTGCACTTTAAAGCTACCCTCAACCTCTTTGACTACAGCTGCCAATTTAGTGTCATCAGCAAAAATTGACACTTTGCTATTTACACCTTGCCCAAGATCATTTACATAGATTATAAATAATAAAGGGCCTAAAACTGATCCCTGAGGTACGCCACTAATAACATTCCTCCACTCTGACCTCACTCCATTCAGTACAACTCTCTGTTTCCTATTTTTCAGCCATTCAGTTATCCAATTTAAAACGTTCCCACATATCCCATGCAGCTTTAATTTATGAACTAGTCTTCTATGTGGAACCTTATCAAAAGCTTTGCTGAAATCTAAGTAGATCACATCAACTTTCTCACCCCTATCTAATTCTTTAGTTACATAATCCATAAAATCCAGTAAATTAGTTAAACACGATCTATCTTTTCTAAAACCATGCTGAGCATCATTAATTAACCTGCTACTCTCTAGATGATCAGAAATTCCCTTCTTAACCATCTTCTCAAGAATTTTACAGACTATAGAAGTTAAGCTTACTGGTCTAAAGTTATTTGGGTCCTCTTTGCTTCCCTTTTTAAAAATTGGCACTACATTTGCCAATTTCCAATCATTTGGTATTTCTCCAGACTCTAGTGATCTAATAAATATCTTCTCGAGAGCTACTGCAATACTTTCTACACCTTCTTTGAGTATCCTAGAATGAATGTTGTCAGGGCCAGATGCCTTACTAGTATTTAACTGAATTATAAGCCCTTTAATTTCTTCTCTGTCTATATTAATAGAATTTATCACTACTTCCCTTGACCTAGAATTATCATCAATTAATCTAACTGGTTTCTCTTCTGTGAATACTGAAGCAAAATGATCATTAAAGACCTCTACTATTTCCTCATCAGATTCTTTCAAAACCCCTTCATATTTAATAGGCCCTATTTTATCACTGTTAGATTGATTATTGATTCTATAATAGCTAATAGAAGAACAGACATACCATGCCTGATACAAATTGTGCATCCTCTTGCCTAGCCCCCATCCTGTGGTAGTGGAGTTGCAAAACCCTTATACCCTGGAAGGGTGGTCAAAGGGCAGGTACCCAGCATGGTCTCCTACAAAAAAATTGCTTGTAAGGAATGTGACCTTACCTCATTGGCTTCCAGTAACAGTAAACATTGCCTTATTACACCACTTCAGTGGGTCCCAAGCTAAGTATTTTGTCGCAAAAACAACATTCTTTTTCTTCTGGGAGGAAGTTACAAATTGTGTTACATGCAAGTAACATGTTTTCCTTAGGTACCTTTAACATAACATAACATATTTTCATGGATGACAAAAGCCACAAGGGCTTTTAATTAACCTGCCATAGTAGTTGGCATGTTTTCAAACTCATCCACAAATCATCTTTTACTAATTTCATCATTTTTAGTTACTCCCAAAGTCTACTTATTCCTTTATCATTTTAGCCACCAGCGTCCATTTGTTTCAAAGATCCAGGTATGTTTGACTAAGAGTTCTGGCTTATATAAAATGACCTTTTTCTGGATACCCAGTCATGTTGTTATTTTTACCTTAAATGGGCATATAGAGAAGCATGAGTGGTCACTGTAAGAGCTGCAGCAACATTGGAACTAGCTCAGAGATCTTTACCCCATAATCATTACCTACATTTACCTGATTGAACCCCCATAAGGGGCGTGGTGATTTGCCTTCTAGGCCGCCATGCTGACAGGACTCAGTGCCCGGTCCGGCTCCAGCTTAGCCTCTTCTTTCTTTCAGCACACTGAGCCTAAATAAGGACTGGTGCGTAAAAACTTAAATAAATAAAAAATACCTGATTGAATGTAGCTGATATGTGAGCAACACTACCAAATTAAGCAATCCATCCAGCCTTGGAGATCTGGTTCCCAAAACAATGCTACTTTGAAGTTGCCCTGTGTTTTCTTAGAATCATACACTCCTGGTTGATCCACAAACACCTTGGGGCATTCCATAAGTTACCCTACATTGTTGTCATTGTAATTTGCCTATGTCCATTAAGCACCTCCTGGTAGATGCGCAGGCATTGGTAGCATTTCACTGCCTGTTTCCCTAACCTTGTAAATAAGCCACGCTTTCCATCTTACCTATAAATATTTCAAGAATTCATTTATCTTCTTGAATTAAGTTTTCCATGTTTTGTTGACAATCAAGATTTTATTTTTGAACTTTAATTATTTCCACTTCTTCCCCTTCGACACCACTGATTTCAGGCATAATCACATTGAAGGAATATGGTTTAATGCAGTAATGCTTAATGATAATAATATAAATCCAGTCACAACTCAAATGGATGTGACCTCTTCAGAGCAGCCCACAAACATTCCCGATGGTTGGACTCAGTCATCACAGAGGAGACGAGTTCGAGGAGTCCGAAGATTGTGGGGATTACAAGGACAATGGAAGGATTTGAAAGGACAACATGGCCAATGGACTTGTTTTTTGTGTTGCCATGTTCATACTGGAACCATCGTTATTGGATTGTGGCATATGGTTAGTATAACTGTTGGACAGTTTCTCTATTCAAATATTATTTTACATCCTTACTTTGGTAGCCAATTGAGTTAGAGTAACTTGATATACCACGTATTGACTTTTTCTACAATGTATGGAAGTATTGATAATTAATTGCATTTGAATTCTGTATAGATTCTTTTACTATTTCAGTTGGTATATTTTTTTTATGAAGGGTATTTCTTTAAAAGTTTACCTTTTTCTACCCACAGTTCCTCCACCTGATGGCCCTCTCTCTCATTTTTGTTGTCATGCTTCATCCTGAGATTCTGAACCAAGTGAAAAAAGAAGCCTTACAGGGTGAGCAACTGGAAGTATCACACGATGGTGTTCAAGATGTACAAGCTGTAAACTGCTCTGAAATGCCATGTCTGCTTGCCACTCAAGGAAATGGGCGTCTTCAGGATGCAACGCCTGACTTTCCTCTTTCCCTCGGTAATCTTCTCTCAACGCACAGACTAAATGCAGGTAAATAAATATTCACAGGCATATTTAGCTAGGCTTCTGTATTGAATGAATAACCACTCTCATATGTATTGCAACATGTTACTTATCTGCTATTTTAGCATATGCTGATATATGTAACTAACTTGGTCCTATCCTTGACAGAAGATGTGAATGTGGCACTCTTCATAACTTTATGTACTTTCATTGTCACATTGCTGCTTGTTTATGGTGCTTTCAGGGAGCAACCATCTCATTTAATGCCATTCCTATTCCTTCAAGTTTTTGACTTCAGCATTTCAAGGTAATTCCTGGGGTTTTGGGTGTTATAATTTGGTTAGTTGTAACTAAAACTCTTGTTATTAAGGGATGTTAATGACAAAATCTAGGTAAAATCTACATAAAAAGTAATTACAGTATGCAGTTGTATATTATATCTGAGGAGAAAAAAAGAAATTGTGATATTGGATGGATTTGAGTGGCCAGTGACTTTTCTTCTTCTCTCTCTCTCTCTTTTAGACTTAACTATGATGAAACACTGTGAATTTCGGGTTTTGGCTTTGGAAATTAATTGAATCATATTAAGGTAGTCTTATCATCATCATCACTAACTATAATTTAAGAAGCAGATTTTTTTGAGTATTTGAATAATAATTTCATATTAGTTTGGTTATGACTTATTTTTTTATCAAAGATATTTCTAATAATTCTTTTATAATATCAAGAAACAAAATGGTGAAGTTCAGAAATAAATATAAGTATCAAAGTCTTGTAAATTTTTTAAAACCCAAAGAATTACAAATGGTGAAGTTCAGAAAATTTATTTTTATATATCTTCTTCTATAACTATATTTTATCAACGTGATATTTGAAAGGGGGGAAATTTAGTTTAGAGTTCCTTTTTAAAATGATTATAATTGGCTAAGTTCCGAAAATTGCTAAAAATTTAATCATGGCTGCTTTTTAAAAATTTTAGTAGTGAAACACAAGCTCCTCCCATAGGGGGGGGAGTGGCGAAGCCATTGCCTGGTGTGATATTAAGTGAAGATAGATTTTAGGGACTAGTTTTTTCTCTATGTGCATCATTTTGACTGCTCATTTAATTGGTCTTTCTACTTCCTACAAGAAGATGTCTTCATTGAAAAAGGGGGGTTGAGTTACAGAGTTGTGCCTCAAGTTATCTACTCTGATATGTACATCCCACATATTATAAATTTCTTGACCAATTTTTTAAACTTTCTGGTTGAGAGGCCTTTGTTGGTTTTTGCTTTTAAATTGAAACATTTTAGACTTTTTATTACTAAATTTGCAATGTGAGTAAATTTACAGTACTGTCAGATTAATTTGGAGTAGGGCCAGATTAATTTTGCAAGCTAATTCTGATTCAGGAAAATATAGCTGCTACTATTGGATTTTGAAGCTTGTATATATTAATTTTGAGTGACCTTGGTCTAAAAATAGGCCCTTTTGTAATTTCAACTCCCATTGTCTACTGCCAAAAGAGACAGTTTAAAAAAGTGAGGCTTTTATATAATGTAGTTAGTAACATTAGCTTTATTTCAGCTTCAATATGCTTGGATACCTTTCCTACCTCCCAAATGTTCGACAATTGATCATCGAAAGCCCAACTTTCCCATTTCAACACCTCCGGGGACAACTTCTTGCCATGAACTCAAAATGTCTGACTTTCTTTGTGATGCTTGTCATCATCACAACTTTCATGGTTAAGGTAGGTGGTTATTATGCACTTGTTTGCTAGACTAGACTACTCTACACCATCCATCTTTTGCTCTGAGATGAGATCCCCTTGACTGGATAATGAAACCAATATAAAGATCAGCATGAGGACACCAGGGGCCAGTCCTCATTTGAGGCTGGGGATGGGAGTGCATTTTTGCCACAACTAGCAATTAGGTAGGAACCTTCATCTCCTCTGGGAAGAAGGGAGGGGAGAACTGTTCCATCTCATGGGTATGTGGATACAACTAGGCATCAGCACGATTCCTCGGAACAGAGGAGAAGAATGTGTGTTACATTGTGAAGATGGGGAGAGGAAAGAATGTAGTGTTGGGATTGGCTGTGTGTGATATCCTGACGTTTGTGTCCCTTCTCCCTGGGATTGAATCCAGCCCTTGATGTTAGAAGACAAACATCATATCCATGAGGTATAATGAGAGCTACATGCTCGTTTTAATCACCACCCAATAATTGTGCAGTGGTATGCATGGATGTTCCATGGGGTAGACAGAAAACAAAGGTATCATATTCCCTCACCCCACCATCACATATACAGCCTCCAGACAATTAAACATATACCTCCAACAACTCCCAAACTGGCTAACACTAAACAGAATGTCCACCTCTTTCCCCAAATCAAGTCACCCTCTTCACCCCATCCCCCACGAATACATCAAACACCCCATATCATGTTTCAAGGCTAACTCCTCCCACTCAACCTAACACCACCCTGGATCGAGGCATGACTTTTGCAACACACACAATATTACTACCATGGTCACAACAAAACAAAATGCCCTCACCACACTCACAAGCACCATTTTTGGGTAACACAAAGAAACGCTCGACATACTACACAAGCAATTCATCCACACCACCCTAAATTATGCATCCCCAGTCTGCGCACCCAATTTATCTAACACCAACTTGGAGAAAGTACAAATAACTCAAAACACACCTACCCACATTGCAACTGGCTGCACAAAAAGCACCCCAATACTCCACCTACACGCAGAAACCAAATTACTACCCATCAATGACCACCTAGACACGGTGGGTACACAATTCAACAAGTTACCTCACCCCACCTACCCACTACACATCCTCTCCATTCCTGCACCTACCCCTAGAGACCTTAGGACTGCTCTGGCTTCCCACTAATCCAACTGCTGGGAAGAGTTTCCCTAATACCACCAAACAACCATCCACCCCCCTGGAAACCAGCCTCTCTGGCCCACCTACTCTCCACACCACCCTTCGTTCATACACAAATACAAAAACAGACTAGGCCCTGACACCCCCCCTGACTGCAACTGACGACACGACTCATCTGATCTGATCCTCCCTTGAGACCTCTGGAGAAGGCCACTCGCTGTGGCGGCATTCTTGAGTGCTGCCGCGTTTGACTGAAGAAGACTCATCAGGGGCCACAAAGTAAAAGTAAGTTGGTTCCCTCACTCAATTCAAGACCATTTGCACTAATGGGTTTGTTATACAAGAGCAAGTTCTATCCTTAATGATTCTACTTTGGTAGATGCATGATTTAATTTTGTTTTAAAAAGTCAATTATGAGATTGAGCTAATTTGGAAGACAAGTATTTATGAGTGAAACACTTCCCAAGAAATGTATACTCACTCCACATCATTCTCACTACACATGCGGTTTATAGCTGATTATTTTGTTTCCTTTAGGGCTACTGCCTAAGCATAGTTTGGCGCTGCTACAAATTTCTGATGCAGCGCTCTCAAGGGGGAAGGAGACGCACTCGTTCACGAATGGGTCACGCCGGCCCCGTCGATCAAGAAAGTCAGACACTGGTCATGGGACACGACTTGCCCGATTATGATACAGCGACCACTGATCCAAAATACAGGTAAATAGTGCCACGAGAAACTTGTTTTCCAACATGATGGAAATCCATCTAGTAGATACTGTAGCTTGGCTGCTTTAACACCTCAAAAATCGTTCTTGGAATTCAGGAAGTGGGATAAGGGATTATTATCATCTAGTTTCCAGGAAAAGAACAGCTGAAGGAAAGGGGATTATTTTATTGTTATCTAATATTATATGAATATATGGGAAGAAAGATGGCTAGGTTAGTTAAGGCTTAGAAACTAAGATAACGTTTATACAGCTTTTAACACTGATTTGTACTGTCTGATACACATCTCTGACAACCTACAGCTTGAAAGGGTGCCTGAACCATGAGATGTGGTTATATATGGCAGCCTCTGAGGCAAAGCCAACCCAGTTGGTGTCACCCATCCTGCAATTAACTGTATCCTACCTTGATACCCTATTCTACTGCTGCCCTTGCTTTTGTTCCTGCTTCGGAGCCACGGGTCTCGATGAACTCTGCTGACTGGACTGGTTTCTCCCAGAGATCAAGCACATCGTGGACTGCTTGGTCCCACCTCCCGTTCTGTCCCCCACATTTGGGTTGAATGTTCTCGGCTAGGGAAGCTTCGTGCGCGCTTCCGTGATGAGTAGGGTGCTACTGCTTGTCCTTGGTGTTGGGGGCTGGCTCCACCTCATAGGTTCCTTTTTTCTTTTTAACTGTTGACTGCACACTCAGGTCCCTGAGGGGTGTGAGTTTTCCCTCAGGTACCTGGGGATGTGTCTCTTGATTGTATTTTTGTTTTTTTAAGTTTATCGGATGGTGGCTGTAAGAGAGATGAATGGACAAATGGGGGGACAGAAGGGATAACTGGATTTGGTACACCCAGGGGAAATAAGAATACAAAGGCGGTATGGTTGTTGTTGTTAATAACTCCCCAGGAGAAGATGACACCTCTGCTCCCTCACACCACTTGCGGAGATTAAAGGAGAAATCCTTTGATCCTACAGCCTGTGCTCTAGGCCAGCGGTTCTCAAAGTGCTCCGTGTGGAGGGCTCCGTGAGCCATTTTTCATTTATTAAAATATTAACCCGGCCAATTTTAACCATTACAAGAAAGCAATATTAGTATTAATGGAATCTGGCAAAGGTGGTGGTGAAATGTGGCAACAGGCCCGTAATGTGTCACTTTGAAATAAATGTGAGATGTGGCATGCTTAAGGTCTTTCTAAATGGCTGTAAAATCAAGCTAATATGACCTTTATTTCACTGGGTAATAAGAGATATAGACTTGCCCGTGCCGGATTTTCAACCGAAGTTGATCTCAGGCCTAGCCTAGGTGCGTGATACGCGATCACTTGTAAAAATGCAAACATAGCCACTATCTATTTGGCATTTTACATGGATTTTATATTAATGGATTCAGCAAAGAAAGTCGAATAAGACTGCTATAATATTGATGTGATTGGTTTGACTTATCCTTCATATTTCCGGCCTCAAATCAGAAGAAAATATTTGTCATCTCAATTTTTATTTTTTCTCTCTGACTGTCTCAGTGAGAGAGAGAGTGAGTCAGTTGGTGAAAACTGATAACACATGGTGAATGACTCAGCCATCGGGGGAATAACGTTTCTCGGAAATACAATGCAGTGAGCTTCGAGAACATTCAATCAAAGTTATGCGTCGCTATTAACTGCAATAAAAATCACACCTCCTGTAATTGATTATAGGGAAATATGGCAACATTCCCTATCGGTATGGTTGCCAAACGTCAATTTTATCATCCATGAATTTTGTTGTTCCTGTTGAAGTGCCGCATTAATTAGTTGTTGCATTTACGATAAAACTTTTTGTAAGATTTGTGGACTGTGTAGTAGCAGTGTAGCTATAATTTTAATATAAATAACAAGAAATGTGATTACTTATATTTTGTGTTTCAAAAGTTAATTGCTTTATACCCTTAAAATGGATAAATGGTTAAAAAATGTAAAAGGAAACCAAAGTAAGCCTACTTTGACTGAAACAATTGGAGCCACTGTCCAACCTGTTGCAAGCACATCGTGTTCGTCATTGAAACTTGTTAATAATAATAAAACTGCAGAAGCTTCTAAGAAGAGAAAATATGATGAAAGCTATTTGAGTTTTGGCTTCACCTGGACTGGTAATAAGGAAGAGCAAAATGGACTTTGTGTAGAATGTGGCACTGTTCTTTCAAATGGTAGTCTTTTCCCGGCAAAGCTCAAACGGCACTTTGAAACAAAACACTCTTGACTTAAAAATAAAAATATTGATTATTTCAGCAATAAAAGCCAAAAACTAAAAGGAAGAAGAACAATTTTTTAATCGTTTGTCAGTGAAGATCATAAAAATGCCCTTATTGCTTCTTATAAAGTTAGTTTTCGGATAACTCAACAAGGCGAGGCTCACACAATAGCTGAAAATTTAATAAAATAAAACCATGTGCAAAAGATTTAGTTGAGAGTATGATCGGCGAAAATTATGTTCGCAACATAGAATCTGTGCCCCTTTCAAATAGAACAGTTTCCAGACATATTAGTGACATGTCAGAATATTGCCAAAAAGAAGTAATTAAGAGAGTAAAACAAAGCCCAACATTTTCTCTTCAAATGGACGAATCCACAGACATTGCGGGCTTGGGCATATTACTTGTATTTGTTCATTACATCTATAATTGTAAGACTGAAGAGGACTTACCTTTAAAAACTCATACAAGAGGATCAGATCTATTTTTGTTATTTGATTCTTTTTTTGAGGAGCATGATATTTCCTGGAAAAACTGTTTGAGTGTATGTACAGATGGAGCTGCAGCGATGGTGGGTAAATATTCAGGAGTTGTGGCTCAAATAAAAAATAAGAACTCAGAAATTGTTGGCATTCACTGCTTCTTACACCGACATACTCTCGCAGTTAAGCGAATGCCTCCTGATTTAACTGTAGTGCTGGATGATGTGACAAAAATCATTAACTTTACTAAAGCTAGGTCACTTAATTCCAGAATTTTTAGCTTATTGTGTGAAGATATGTGAAAGACTGACAAAGTGTTATTGTTACATACTGAAGTTAGGTGGCTTTCAAGAGGGAAGGTGTTGGCAAGATTTTTTGAGTTGCATGAAGTTTATAGCTCTTTATCTAATCAGAAGCACAAATTAGCTTTCAAATTAAAAGATGAAGCTTTTATTCAAAGATTGGCATATATGTCAGATATCTTTGCCCACTTAAATGAATCAAATATTTCATTACAAGGTAGTGAGGTTACATATTTCAAAGCTCAGGGGAAGATCCTTGCACTCCAATGGAAAAGAAATCTGTGGAAAGAATGCATTCTTGATGGAAAATATGAATGCTTTGGAGACTTCAAAAGCTTCCATCATTCAGCATCTAATTGTTTTAGCCGAATTAGTTGGACAGTACTTTGTTTCAGACACTGATACCTTTCTCTGGATTCAGAATCCATTTCTTGATTCTCCTAACATGCAATCCTTGTCTTTAAAAGAAAAAGAAAACAGCTGATTGATATTTCAGCAAACTTTGATTTGAAAAGTAAATTTAAAGAAACTGAACTAACAAAGTTTTGGATTATCTTAAGCAAAGAATTTCCAGAAATTTCGGTTCAAGCTCTAAAAGTTTTAGTGAGATTTCCGACGACCTATCTGTGCGAGAAAACATTCTCATTGTATCCAGCAACGAAAACTAAATGCAGAAGATGACATAATCTTGCAAGTTACTTCAATTAAACCCAAATTTGAAACATTTCTAAGTATAAAACAGCAGATCCTTCCCAGTCATTAAATAAATAACAATCTTAATTACTCGAGAACCTAAATTGGTAAGTGTTAATGTTATTTTTTTTCTTAATTAATTATAAATTTATTGTGTGGGCTCCGCGAACAATGTTCAACCTCCTCAAGGGCTCCAGAGCATCAAAAGTTTGAGAACCCCTGATCTAGGCTACTGTTGTCTACGTTACCACAATTAAGTGAGGCCACGCCTTCTATGAGTGTGTCCTGAGGGACTAGGTTAGAGTTGAGGGAGGCTGTTGCAGGCTATGGGAATTTTATAGCCCCCCCTCCCTCCTCTCTACCTAGCGGTCCATGCAACAACTAGGAAAGTGGAAGTTCTATTGCAATAACCTCACATGGAATACATCCAAGTGGGGTGGTTGCGTTGTATCCACTTGGAGATGACGGACCACTCTACAACTCCTTTTCTCTTGCCCTCCAAGAGTTACAAAAAAAGGGCCTTGCCTACTGATTCTGTGCTGAAAGAAACTTTTGTAGTAAACACAAAGATCAACACAAATACACATTGGTTAGACAGAGAAGAGGGATAGAAGTTATAGTGATTGATCTGTGTCTTGTAAGAAAGTACTTTTTTCCCCCCTGGTTGGGGTATTGAGGCTAGCCCAGGGGGCAGTCACCTCATGACGCCACCGAAAGTTTTGTGCCTGCGCTTAATTGGGGTGAACCCTTGGCCCTACCTCAGAAATCCAAGGCTGGATCAGTCAGGGTAGTTAGAGCTTCACTATTGGATGGTTTGAAGAGTAGTTATGTTGGAAGTAAGGGATGCGTTAAGATGAAAGATTGATTTAACATGTTGGGAGTACTACAGGCTTGTGTGATGTTGCCATGGCTGTTTATTTTTTATAGATGGAGTACTGAGAGACGTACTTAGGAGTATGAGAGAAAAGGGGAGGATTGATGGAGTGTGTGCTTTATGTTGGTTGCTGAGAGTGATTTGGAAATGTTGATCAAAGTTTTTGACGGTATGGGAGAGGATGCTAAAGGAGAATGCAGAAAAGAGTAATGTATGGGTATTTGAGAATGGGAGAGGGATGATATGCGAGTATGTGGTGCCACCCTTGAACAAGTATGAAGTTTTAAAAGTATCTAGGTTGCATTATAAATGATACTGATACAAATGAAGTAAATTGAGATAACAAGGATTTTGATGGTAAATGATAGGAAAATTCTCTGGGTTGATTAGAACTATAGTGAATGCTAAGGGTGGGAGTGTGGTATATGCCAGGAAGCTTCATGAGAGAGTATGTTTGTGCCAACGATGGTGTATGGGAATGAGATACATCGAAGGAAAGCTCTTGAGTGAGACCAGTGCAAATGGAAAACCTGAGAGGGATGGTTTGTGTGTGAAAGGTGGACATAATTAGGAACGACTGGGTAAGAGATGTCTATGGTATGACAGGCATTGTATGTGGGTGATAATTTGATTGGTGTAGGTCAGAGGTAAAGAGGAGGACTTTATTTTGGAGAAGAAGTGAACATTATTTTGAGCATGAACCAATTATGTAGGGAGTGTACGTGTATAGGTTTTTGAAGTGTGGGTACCCAGGTGGATTGAGATGTGATGGAGAAATCATCTTCGTAGATGTTTAGACTTACTGTTAGGGTAGTTGGGAGGGGATTGCATCTTGGGATCGCCCATTGAAGAACCTTTTCCTTTTGTACTGGGCCTTGTATTGGGGGACTTGGTTATGTATGTTAGAAAGAGGTTTTGGTATCCATTGCTTTGTATAAGTATGTGGCATGGGGCAGTGTCTAATACTTGCTAGTTTATTGCGGCCACGACTGCATTATGAGGGAGGGTTTTTGTTGAAACTTTCAGTAGTGAGGTTGTGTTTTTCTCTAACCATGTTGGGTGTATGAGAAGGGTGTAATAGGTTTAATTCTCTTGAGAATAAAGTTTTTCTTGTGTTTTTAAGGTGGTTGAGAGGAGCTTCATAGGTCTGTAGGAGGTATGGAGATTCTGGTGTTTGTTTAGTTTGAGGGTGGGGACGTATGTGTGCTTCCAGATAGGGTGGGTGGAGGAGTAGGTCATGAGCAGGTTGCATTGTTCAGGTCGGCTAAAGAGAGATTCATGGTGGGGTGGTTAGGGTATGTGAATTTTGTTATTGTTAGCCAGAGTTAGGTACTGTTTGTTTTGTGGTTAATTGGTTGAAGGTATTGTTTCCAATTTTGTTGTTTAGTGTAGATTGGAGTATTGGTTCTCCGTTGATGTGGATTTGTTCAAGTTGGGCAGACGGGGTGGGGTGATTTGTCTTTCTTTTTTTAGGTTGTAGAATGCCGGCGTGAAATCGGGATTGAAGCGTTTTCTTTTCCTCGAGGGGGTTATATTTTTTGCTGGCTGGGGTTTTTGAAGGGGCGAGCCTGGGGCCTTCTGCCCAGGGATGAACCCTGTTTGGGCGAGATGCTACAGACACACACGGAAGGATGTTTAGTTTGTTTTTTTTTATAATTTTATCACGTTCATCTGGCGGCCACCAGCGAGGGTAGACAGATGAACGTGATAAAATTATAAAAAAACAACAAACTAAGAGCCTTCCGTGTGTGTCTTAATTGTGCGAGTGCAGGTATGTTGGGAATGTGTTGTCGGTCCAATGTCATGCTGATGTGTCGGTTGGTGGCTGCATCACATCCTTGCCAGTGTAACGCGGGTGGGAGGGGTGGTGGTCTCCAGGTGATTTAATCCAAGAGATTGGCGTGTACAATATATGTGCGTGATTATGGAATGGTCTGTTATCCCGGAGTGTGTGTGTGCGTCTCGCAGCACATATAGTGGCAGAGAGGCATCGGATTCCGTGGGATTGAAACTTCCGCAGTGCAGAGGTCGTGGACTGATTTCTCTTATCTCAGTCGAGGAGTTTGGGTCGGTAGATGAGGCCGTTAAGTTCTTCTCCGGGAACCTCATCGCCGACGGCCTAACTACTATTCCTAGAAACTGGCCGTTTTGCACGCAGATCACCACCAATGGTGGTCATCAGAGTGAGACAGCCCCCAAACAGAAGCGTTATGCCTACATGCGCTATAAGCGCCGCCCGAACGAGTCCACTGCCGGTGAATTTTGTCGAGCTAGGGCTAGGTTCTAGTATATTTCGAAGCACGCCCGTCCCTCAGTCGCCAACAGCTCTCACTGCATCCGCAGCTTATTTCGACGGTGTCTATGCCGCCGAGAGACGCCAGTCATAGCCTAAGCCCTTTGAGTTTAGGGCTAGGAAACTCCTTCGAGAGCTAGGTATAGCTCTTGGGCCGGTGGCGCCCCTGGTTCTGCCCAGGACGCCACCCTGGAAGGTACCACCTTTGGCTATTTGTCGCCACGCCTCTGCTCCCAAAGCTTCTACAGCGCAGGAAGTATTGCGTTTGACCTTTCTGGAGTACACCTTGTGTCACGCTGAAAACGTGCCAGTGTGTACGGATGGCTCCAAGTCCTAAGAGGGGGTCGGCTTCTACGCCGTGTCCCCTCTGTTTGAAGTCAGCTGGGCTCTGCCAGGCGCTGCGTCTGTCTTCACGGCAATACACCACTCGGTACGGGAGATTACGCGACGTGCCCGGTTCGGAGACTGGATTGTGATTTAGAGCGACTCACAAAGCGCCCTGAGTGCTCTCGGGGCATTGGAATTTCCACATCCCCTGGTTCGTGATATCCATGACGCCATGGTTTTGGCAAGACGGGTGGATGTCGATATTATCTTGTGCTGGGTTCCTGGACATGTAGAAATTGTGGGGAATGAGCGCGCCAAAGAGTCCGCTAGGCTTGGGCGACCGAACCAGCGTTTCTCTCTTCTTCACACCAACTACATGGTAGGAATACGGGCAGTTCTCCGGGCTGCTTGGCAAAAAAGATGGGAGACGGTCGAAGGGAACTTAAAATTGCGTGCCATTGATTGCGCCGCGACTGTTCCCATAGACCTACTCCCTAATGCCGCAAAGGCTTCAGGTTGCTTTCTGTCGTCTCCGAATTGGACACACTCGCGCGACGCACCGCCATTTGATGGAGCGCTCGCCCGCACCCTACTGTGAAGACTGCGTTGTCCTCAAGACTGTTCGGCACATTCTTGTGGAATGTCCCAGTCTGGGCGATCTTCGCGTACGTTACCTGTCCCGGTACCGGGATGGGCGGGGTCTCTACCGCCTGTCCCTTGTACTCGGGACCAGTTCTGGCACATTTAATGGTGGACTTATCGCCTTTGAGGGGGGGGGAGGCCGACCTTCTTTCCTTTATTTAGCTAGTTTTTTTTATTATTATTATTTTTGTAGGTCGCACGTTCCTGCGCCAGGGGGTGGGACCTCCCCCCGACGCTGGAACTTGCTTCCTGCGCCCGCCTTCTTCCTTTTTTTATTTTGTTATTTTTTCATGTTGCTATTTTAAAGTAGCCTAGTACTAGGCAGTGGTGAGTACGGCGACTTATGCCCAAGTAGGCAGTCGCCAGATGAGCTCTTAAAATAAAAAAAATAGGTTGTTTTATGGACACTGCTCTGGTTTTGAAGTACTAGTAGTGGTTGTTCGCCAACCTGCCTTTATCCAGGCGGATCCCTACCGGATAATGAAACAGACAGTATGGCAATCGCTGGTGGGCACCAGGGGCCGGTCTTCTTTCGGCAGAGGGGTCAGGGTAGGTGGTTAATTGGAGTGCTGCGGGCGTATGCCTCCCTGGGCAAGGCATTTTGTTTGTTTTATGTCGCAGGATAAGGTGTGTGGCTTCGAGATTGATGCCCCACGCTACACTCCTAAGGAAGTGGGGTGGATGTACATCATGTAGGTATGGGTGACGAATTCCTTGGATTATTCAGTGATAAGCGGTGATTTCTCTTGAATATGTCTTACTTTTATTAGTAACCTAGCTCGAGCCACCTTTGTAATCATCTCCAGTTATTTTTCCCACACTTTCATATTCCTCGTTATTCTCTTTTATTTTATCGATAATATATTTTGCATGCATGTCTATTTCTTTATCTCTTCACTGTTTCCAAACAAAATTAATGGCCATAAATTTTTCTCCAGGAAAAAAGTAATTGGTATTTTTCCGGAGCCGCCACCTTCCTACGACATGGCAATGGCTGCCTACTATGCGCAGCAACAGATCATCTCTGAGGCGCAAACTCACTCTAGTGTGAATGGCGGTGCTCCTTCGACGGATGACGCGCCACTCCTCGGGGCATCGAACTCCTCGCCTCCCCAAGTGACAGATGTGGTACCTTCCTCTGCTACAATTGCTTCTTCCAGTGAAGATACTGAAGAGCGAGCTGGTCCTTCATCGGGATCCGCCGTCACAAATTGATTGGATAGGCTGCAGTCATAATAACGCCCTGATGCTTTTAGAATTTATCTAATCCCAAGTTTGATATCTTATATATATATATATATATATATATATATATATATATATATATATATATATATATATATATATATATATATATATATATATATTTGCCCAATTTACGCAAATCCAATTGAGAAATCTCGTATTTACGGTGTGTATAATGTGGCCGTAAATGTGAATTTTATTTTTTTATTTAACACGTTGTTAACCGTGGTTTATTGGAATACTTAGAGCAAGTGTGTCAAAGTCGTAGTCGCGCGTGTCATATCTGTAGTCAGAATTGTTTAGTGAATGCAAGTTTGGTTCAAGGGATTCATCGATCCAATGAACATGGCCGCAAAAGTTGAGTTACATTTGGAAAAACAAATTTATACAACTGATCAAATCATCCTGAGACTGGAAAATAATATTCATAAAAAGGATCTAAATTGAGTTTCCGGCATTGTCGAGTGTTCATAGCCTCACGTGCTATGAATTTGGCTTTCTTACTTTAGTCATTGCTCCATCGAAGACGAATCGTTTAATCTTAATACATCTCTGTTGCTAGTGTTGGGTAGGAAGTAACTAAAGGTGGCAATGATTAGTAACTCATGCATGTAATCTTATCCTGCGACGCGATAGAAAGCTAACTGTTCAAAAGACCTTGGTGCCTTGGATTAGTGTGCTTTTTCTTGCGAGTTCTGTGTAATCTTATGAATTAAGCTTTGTCGATGTCGAGATAAGTGTGATTGGGTAGGGCGAATCAGAAGTGAATAAAACTTCGGATTCTTTTGAAAGAAGACTACCAAATGTCGAAGAGGAGAGGGTTCGTATGAACGAGTCGCGTAGGGTGTGAATGGTTTCTGTTTGAGCCATTCCGTTAGGTTGAGAATAGAGGCGTCCCCACAAATATTTCTCCCCCCAAACTGTTCAAATTTGTTCTTATGATGGGGTGTGAATTTTTTCAGAAGCATTTCAAAATTCCCTCTCGCTCATTACATAAAGGTTTGTTATTTCAATCTTCTTTAGTTTTGAATATTTTTTTTAATTCATTCATTTCTTCCCCACCAATGACCCGAATTTCCCTTTATCTTCTCATAAAACGACACTCAGTCGAGAAGAAGACATTTTAGTATCGTCTAGAAAGCCAAGGTACCGGTAAGATGCAGATGGAAAAATATAAAGTGTAGTAGATTTCTTCCTTAGTTACTTGGTTCCCACCAAAACTGGTCCGCGAGGTCTCAGATAGTCTGTCTGAGAAGTTCAAAATGTTCATCGTTTCCTGTGGGGTTGGCACTCGGTATTGCAGACCCAGAAGAGGAACAAGTGAAATGAAGTTATTTATAAGTGGAAGATTGATGGTGGTGGTGGTGAGCTAAGTGTATCACGGTGTATGACTATTACAAATTAATAATGTATGTAATGTTGCCCCATAACCAGATAAATCGTTATGAGAAGGAATTAGGTAACATGAAGCGAGGTGTTTGGGCTGAAATTGTTGAATTGAGAAAGAAAATTAGGGTAACTAGCGAGGACATTTTCAGTGGGGTGAGTAGTAACGAAGAGACGGACAGACGAAGATCTAAGCTTAAGGACAAGGCTTAATATAGCGAGTTTCTTTGAGCTCGAACACTCAAAGTGGGCGGCCACCTTTGGAATTGCCAGCATAAGAGACTGTGGGCCGGTAATTTTTAGAGCTATTAATATGCAAAGACAACCTTATAAGAAATGGTTAAAAGTTGAAATTGCGACTCTTGAAACTTGGCATGTTTGAAGTTTGTAACGAAAGTGGTGAGGTTAAGTGACAATGTGTGAAACAGTCTGAGTAACCCAAAGAGCGGATGGCTACCGGGAGTAATGGTATTTTTTTTTAAGCCAAAATCCGAGGACATCCCCAGCAGAACGCAGAAACTTTTAAGGAGTGATCTGTAAAGAAAGTAGTGAAGATGAAGTGAAAATGTATGGAAGCCACAATGACCCTCCCCCCCTCCCCCGGCAATGGGGGCAGTCACAATGACACTCCCATTCCTTCCCAGCAGGACCCATTACACCGACATGACAGCACATCATCATGCCTATATAATCTATTGATAAGGATCGAAGTAATTTTGTTAATGTAAGAAATCTCGTGCGAGTCACGGTACCTTCCAACGGTCGTTAAAGGGTTAATTTATATTACTTTGACTGATAAATATAATAATTCCTGTTGCTTTTGACTACCCACATTTTGGGTGGGTGGGGAAATACGTACGCCAATTAGCTTCTCTTACTGGTCAAGGAAGAGTATCGTCTGACTTCTGGAGAACGATGAATGAAAAAAAGGATCTCATTTTGGTTATTGGCAGCATCTAGCCAAGGGGTCGATTATTGTTGTTATGTGTTATGATAATTTAGAAACTGAGTGCAGCCGCCCAGTCCTAATTGGCTTTCGCTGGTGGCGATTAAGACATTAAAAGAATTTAGTTAGAACCTAAAAGTTTTGAATTACAAGAGAAAGCATTGCAGTCCGATAATAAACTAAAAGGAAGGAAGCACAAGTCGACTGTCCGAAGAATACGAAGGTGATTGAGGCGAGTTATGTTCGAATAAAGACGCGAAGCATGATTTACAAAAACTTGCGAGGGTGGCGCATTCAAGTATGTGGGTGACAGTAAAACTTTCAGTACAGTTGGGGCACTTTGGAATGGCAAGGGATGCCTCTCAGGAAGTCGAGTATGGCCATTTCGTAGGCGGAATGAGTTTCCTCAAAAGATCGGAACTTCTGGGTGAAAGATGGCCACTATCATATCGACTTATATTCCATGAATTAAAATCAATAGTCTTCCCATACTTCCCAACAACCGATAAGTAAGTAGTCGCTTAGCTACAGAGATATCAAGAGCGACCAACCGAACGGCTTGGTCAGTGTGTTCATTTCCATGAATTCCAATGTGACTTTGGCTCCCCCAAAAGGCGAACTTATTATCTGGTAGTGTCTTTGAGCCCCCCTCTCTCTGGAACCTTTTCTTTTTTTATAGGTTGTTCCCCGAGAGAGACTGGTCTTCTTGTGGGAAAGGAGGTCAGCCCTTTGGAGTCCCTTGATGCTGCGAATCAGACTTTTTATTACACCCCTTTTTTTCCCTCCAATTATTTACTTTTACTGTCCTTTATTTTCCCCTCTTCTTTCTCCTATCTAGTTGCTCATTACGGTTACCTGACCTCGTTATTTTTTTTCGGACTGATTCTGAATTCTTTCATGAAGGTTGGGTGTCTCCATGACCTTCGTTTGCCAATGTCTGAGTCGAAACCCATTATTGACCTATTTTCTCTGAGCGAAGGAGAACCTTGGCAGCTGCTTCAGCCCATAAAGATGGTGCGATGGATCCGTATCCATTTTCCAAAAGAACGACGCACGCAACCTAATCGAGAGTTGCAATAGCACGTGCCCTTGTAGGCCTTCATGGTGGGGGAGTCCCGAGGGAGAATGTGAAGTTAATTTTGTTTGTTATGGTTTATCTTAAACCTAAACCTAAAACTTTCCTTTCTCGTGCCAAGCATTCTTCAGTTCCCCTTTCAGCCTTGTTTCGCTCGTTGTATTCCTATGCTGACATGTGGTTAGCTTTAGATTATCCACGCTTTTTGGTTTTTAGTTCCTCATCTGAAACCCCGCTTGCAAAAGGACGTTTTTGAGGTCAATGAATCATTTGAGTCTCGCTGTGGTCAAAAGGTAGTGATGATATCGTGGTTGAGGTGTTCTTCTTACTCAACAAAACTTGTCCGAAATCTATCATCGATCGCTGAAGTTCCTGTAACCGTTTGGTTTCACCCACGTCTGAATTTTTTGAAATGTGTTTTCTGTTCGAATGAATTAAGGGACTACGATCTCGCCCGTTTCCAGAGTAAGCTTATGGCTTAACGCGTCACACCTATACACACGGTGACTAAAACTGTGGCCTCTGCTTGAGTCCGAACTACCACATTGATTTGAACGTCAAGAACTGCCCGTTTATTAAGACTGGATACCTTTGTATCCAGTCTTAATAAATTTGGACATGTTGGTTGGCCTGTCGGCACCCGTACCCTGTTGCTGTGTGAATTGTGGTTCTGATTACCATGGCTGAATGCGGTGGTGCCTATAGCTCTGCGTCGAAAACCTGTGGAGAACATTGCCCTGGCATTAAAATTGTACCAGCAAAGGGCCTCGCAGGAATAGGGAAAATTATATCATGTCGACGCGTGTATATATATATATTCGAGGGGCGGTCAATAAGTTTTGCGAATCGGTATGGCAAAATAGAGGAGGGGAGATTGCTGTTTGTGGGGGTGTTATGACAAGTCAGGACCTGCAGCCGCACGCTCCTGCCTCGTCTATTTAAAAGCAGTAGCTGATCGCAGATCGTCAGTCACAAATTTTTCAACAATGAGGAAGGTTGAGCACCGCGCAGTGATCAAATTTTTGACCAAGGAAGGCAAGAATACAAAAGAGATCCATGAACGCATGGTTGCAGTGTAGACCGACACCGCCCCTTCCTATGCAAAAAATGTTCGCTGGAATAGGATGTTCCACCATGGTCGTGAGTCCCTTGAAGATAAACCCCGTCCAGGACGACCAACGAGGACAATGTGGCCCGAGGAGAGGATGATCCTCGAAAATCGACGGGTGAAGGTCGAAGAAATCAAGCGAGAACTTGGAATATCACATGGAAGTGTTATCAACATCATCCACGACAATTTGGCCATGACGAGGGTCTCTGCCCGTTGGGTCCCTAGAAACCTCACGTTCCATGATCGACTTCAACGTCGTCAAAGTCCACAAGGCCAGAGTTACCCGAGCTGCCCTGCGCGAGTGAGCATTCGAGGAGCTCAGCCATCCCCCCTACAGTCCAGATCTGTCCCCTAGCGACTACTTTTTATTCCGCCATTTCAAGGCTGCACTGCGTGGACGTCGGTTTGGGGACGATGAAGATGTCCAGCTCGCCGTCCAGGAGTGGATTGAACAGCAGTCGGGAATTCGAAGCCTCAGGGACAAGTGGCGCAAGTGTATTGAAGTCGAGGGTAGTTATATTGAAAAATAATAAAACACTTTTCCTTATATCCGAATTGCAAGACTTATTGACCGGACCTCGTATATATATATATTTATGTGTGTGTATTTGTAAACTGGTCAGATAGCAATAAACTTTGGTGACAGTGTAATAAAAGCTAACATTTCTTGTCTCGAAAAAGGATTAAACAAGACAGCTGTTGACACGTCAGGTGTTATAAAATTTATATCAAGAAAGCGTCAATTTTTTAGACACCATGGATATATGACCACGGGACAAGGGATTAACGTCGGTCGAGGAAATCCCGCCCTGCGGAAGAGCTAAAAACGGCGTTTCCTGGAGGCAGGAAGGTGCCACGCATTTCTCCTGCCCTACTTATGGAAGAAAAATAGAGAATGCAGACTCATTCTTGATTCCTATTCTCGATCTCAGTCACCCCGTTATTAACACGTTGACTGCCAATGCCGCCGATAGAATAACCCCAGAAACCGATGCTAATTATAGAGTTTCAAAGTTATATTTTTGATTATATATTGCATAAAAAGTTTTTTTTTTTCAATTTGAATACTTTTTTATGAAGAAAATGCAGGCGCCACCTATAGGCGTCATCGGCATATAGCGCCGATCGCTTTTCTTATATCCCACGGACCGCCGATAGGCGTCATTGAGATTTTTTTATCGTTGTGAAAATTATGGTCACTTTTTTGAAAGGAAAGGTATAAAACAACTAATATATTGTACTTTATATTTTTATGAGAAAAAATATACATATAAAAATTGAGAATAAGAACATTTCAAAAATTCGATAAAACTAGGTAGGCCTTGGCGTACCGTACTAGGCATTCACTGAAAATAACATAAAACACATAGGCCTAAAAACATCCAAAATTGACAATAAATGTAAAATCAATAAACTATGTAGGCCTTCACCGAAAATAACAAATACAAATCCATACTGGCTCATAGGCCTAAAAAAAATCTTCCGACATTGACAATAAGAATATTTCAAAAATAATTTCAATAAAACAATTACTGCCTTCAGTGAAATTAAGAAATAAAAATACAAAAAAGATACAGTAGACCCTACCGTACTATGCCTCCAGTGTAAATAAAAAATAATACATAAAAAGAATTACTTCCAATATTGACAATAAGAACATTTTCAATAAAACGATTACTGCCTTCAGTGAAAATAAGAAATAAAAATACAAAAAAGATACAGTAGACCCTACCGTACTATGCCTCCAGTGTAAATAAAAAAGAATACATAAAAAGAATTACTTCCAATATTGACAATAAGAACATTTTCAAACATAAGACACACTTTCAATAAAACTATGTACCGTACTAGGCTATCAGTCAAAATAACAAATATAAGCCCTATACTCATTATTACAAGTCATAAGTATTTACATTATTTATGATATTCCTTGAAACATTTATCCAAGCATAGACCAGGTGAATCTGGACAGGCCATACACTCATAAATAGTATCAGATCTCTTAGTATTTTTCGAACAACTCTTGCATCTTTTTCTGGAAATTCTGTCTTGATGATCAAGCTTTTTTATCTTGGTAGGAATGTGCTCTCTTGATACTTTCTCTTCTGACTTTCTTTTCAATGGTAGCAATTTCCTTATGACTTCATGTCGAAATTCATATAGGTTTTTCTTTTGGTTAGAAAACTTATTGAAAAGAAAAAAAGCATTCAAAAGTAGGAGTTGGATTATATGTAGGCCTAATTTTTTATACCACCTGAGAGTTTTACGATCATGAAGATAATAGGACATCATTTGGTCCTGAAAATCTACACCGCTCATGAATGAATTGTATTTTACAATTGCTTCAGGCTTTTCCTTTTCATTTCCTCTTCTATTGGTTGTTTGAATTATTTCATCTGAATGCTCAGTTGTGATGAACAAAACCTCCGATTTGTCTTTCCATTTAGCGACGGTCACTCCATTGCAATGCTGGCTTATGACCTCTCCTTTCTTTAGTTTTGCTTGAGTAACTTCTTTGGGATTATTTTTCCTATTTGATCTTAGTGTTCCTGTGCAAAATGTTTTTCTTGTCAGTAATACTGTAGCTAGATCAACACTATTATAATAATTATCCATGTACACACTGTGGCCGAAATCAAGCCTTTCTTCAAGCAAATGCATAACAACTTTAGTTGTATGTCCTTTTCCATTTGTTTCCTCATCATTTGCTCCACTGTATACTAAAATTTTCAAAATGAGTCCATTTGGTTCTGTAAGCACATATATTTTTATGCCATACTTGTGCCTCTTTCCTTTTATATACTGCCTAAAACACAGTCGTCCCCTCCAAAGAACCATTGCTTCATCTAACGATAATTGCTTGCCAGGAACATATAAACTTTTCATTTTTTCATTGAAATAATCCAGCAGAGGCCGAATTTTACGAAGTCTATCAGTTTTGAATTCATTTTCAACTTCCAGAGATGGAAAATGAAGGTTTCTAAGGATCAGGCAAAATCTGTTTCTTGACATATTAGCAGAAAAACAAGGTAAACTATATAGATCATCTGTCTTCCAGTAATCAGCCATTCTATTTATTTTGATGTTACCCATATGTAAATATAGGCCTAAAAAAGTCTTTAGCTCTTGTGAAGTAACATCTTTCCATGCAGTAATCCTTGCTGCTTCACGGGTGGTTTCACTAAGAAAAAGGTTTTCGGCATATCTGTTAGTATTAGCAACAACTGAATCAATAATAGTATCATCCAATAACAAATTAAAATAATCAATTGGCTCATTACCCAAAGCATTTACTAACAAAGATGGATGGCTAACAAAATTAAATGTTTTCTTCTGCGAATTTATATCATTCCATTTAAAAGGATTCTCTGAAGCCCCAACTGCGACGTCATCAATTCCATCATCATTTGCACCACCATCTTGATTGTCAATTGATGCATCAGAGTCAGAACATGAAAATATGTAATCCCCATCAGAATCTTCAGTTTCAATGTCTAAATCTTCTTCAGTTAGTATCCTATTATATTTACACTTCCTAAATTGAGCCATTTATGAAATATGGGGTGACTCAAACTTAATTAATTGAAATTAGAAACCAAGCATTCTAAAATGCAGCTTAGGTCTTTCATGAAGAGCCATAAACAACACAACGTCTTCCCGTAAACGCCGACGCCATACTAACGCATATGTTTAGCATTGGTTTGCTGCCGCCTCTCGGCGGCGGCGGATTTTGCGGACAGCGCCATTGCCGCCTATCGGCGGCGTTGGCAGTCAACGTGTTAATTACGTTTTGTTTGGAGTATCGAAGTTCCCGCCTTAACCGCCTAAGTCTTGTTATCGTTACTCTCGCTTTCCTGACCTGTAGTAAGAAATTTTCCTGACTGTACTCTCTAAATGCGAGTCTCATTTTTATCTTGCTTGCTTGTTTTGTTTTTTTTGGAATTAAACCTTAGTTTTTGACGTGATTCTCCTCAATCCTTTCTCGGTAAGCACAACCAAGCCGATATATATTATTTGAGTATCTTTGGAGTCGGATACAAACAATGCCACCTATCTTTTCGCTCCGGGAACAGTAGGGACCTTGCGAAATATCTGCATCATTTTAAAACAGGTGGGCACCGTTAATCAAAAAGTTAACTTCGTTAACCGTAAATCCGTTAACCAAAATATTAACTTTGATAACCGTTAATCAGTTAATTCTTTAAAAATGTAACGGAAGTTATCGTTAACGTTAATTTTTATCATAGAAAAGAACAAAAAATCAGTTCTTGCTCTGAGGGCTTTAGAACCCCAAAACTATAGTTTGTTTTTTTTGCTTTAGAGTTAAAAAAAAGGCTTATTTCATAGTTTTAACTTTTAAAAGACCGAAGGAAGGCTGATTTCAAAGTTTCGGCCCGGGTTTTTTTTTACAGATTTTAAAGGCTTTTTGAGCCAGAAAAGGGTGAACAAACTTAAATGAAATAATATTAGTAATAAAGTAAAAAAAAATATATTGATAAAGTGGCCGAAAGAAGAACCCCCCTTGCCCCTTGAAAAACACGATATATACATAATTTAATTTTCCCTCTTCTCGTTCTCCATTTTGTTCGTGAGATGCATGTTGCCCTTCAGAAAATTAGCATGTCAAAGTTTTCATCAGACAGGGGTGATCTCTTGCCCATATAGAACAAACATTCCACTGAAGCACTGGAGGGCATGGCTGTGTTGAACTTGATGAACAAGTCCAGTATAGCGTACGAGAAGTGCAGGCGAGCGGCTAAAAAGCTTCGTTTGAATGAGTCTTTTTTGAGACTCAGGATGGCGGAGTGGATTCGCCGCTGGCTAACAGTGATCCGTCGACGCGGGAAGCTGTTCGCAACTCACCTACGCTATTATTTTTTCTTTGCCCCTTTTTCTACTACTCTCTATCTACAATGTCAATTACCTGATCAAGTACTGCTTCAAGTCAGTATGCAAATCAACGATTCTACTACCCAGTATGGTATTGGTTATTAGTGGGATTGATTTTAGATAGCTATTTGAAAACCATTACCATAAATTTGTTGAATTGGATGGAATAGTCGTCTGCTAATATTTTAGGCCTAACGACTGACGTGAACTGAATTTAGAAACTTCGGCCGCTAGGGTTATATGAAAACGGACGATAAACAAAATATATATATTTATAATATGAACGAATGCACAATGAGATAATTGGATTAAGAATTAACAAGTGAGCTGTAATTACAATTATACGAATGAATGAGAAATTTTGAATTGAGAATTGATAAGGAATACAACTTAAATATAGTTGAATATGGATTACAGGATGAGATTATAGGATGGTATTACAAGTATAATTGACTTGTAAAAAGGATGAGAAGTGTTGGATAGTATAGTTGATTTGCGGGAAAGGCAGTGAAATATAACGTAACGTAATGAAAAGTATGGAGTGAAATGTAAGGTTAAGTGAGGTGAGGTAAGGTAACTATGATGGACTGTGAATTGGGATCTGCAATGAGAGAAGTCCTGGGCAGGCACATTTTGCAGTCGAAAATCAACTTGCCTCATTCCCTTGACTTGATCAAGAAGTAGTCGTCCAGGTTGGGCTAGGAGTTCTGGGCACTGGCAGTTTCAACCTCGGCGATGTCAACACTGTTGACATCAACAGATTCAAGTTCTTGAGATGACATGACGACTTATAAAATTCAAAATCACACTAATGTCTGAATTGAAAATCTGAAAATTGAAAATAATAAAAAATTCAAAATCACACAAGTGTCTGTGAAAGATTAAGCGATATGGTTTGTAATGGTTGTCCGTTTTACTTATTTATTTATAAGAACTTAAACTAACTATATATGGAACGAGTTTTTTTAAATGAATTTGAACCTACAAAACATCGGAGTAGAAAAGGAATCAAGTGCAGGAGACCGTAGCCATCCTGCGACCTTAGTAGCAATATAATATTTGTTGTGCAATACGCAATAATAATAAATTAATAATAATATAGATAAGCACTGTATTTTAATTAAAAAGGTATACCCGGGCCAATATATATTCTATTGAATGATTTATCAACATGCATTTTATATACAGAAATACCTAATGTTGCTCTTCTCTTCCCGGCAGCTCTAGCCAGGACCGCCGCTCAGGGTGAGACAATTAAAGAAATCAGACGTTATCTAAGAGAATCTTCTATATCGACCAATGAAGGTTCTTCTACCCAGCCCCGGCCCCAAAGCCTCGTGATAAAAGGAAGGACTCCTCACCTTGGTCATCGTCTACCAATAAGCCGACAGCCTCTGGAGCTGACTTGGCTGAGCCTTAAGAATCTTCAATATACTCTTCTCCTGTTGCTGAATTTTCTCTTCCCTCAAGCCCGTCCCGCCCTTCACAGGACTTAGGCTTCTTACCCGTACAAACGGTAGCAATCCACCTAGTTCCTTGTACTTTGCCCAGTCGCCTCTCCACCCAGTCACCTCCTACTCATGGTCTGATAGAAGCAGGTGATATTCCAACATCACCAGCCCGGTTGTTGGATCGACCCCTCAGACATCAAAAGCTCCCTCGTTTCAAGATTCCGGATCTACAGTACGAAAATCTCTTCTCGACCTTCTGTTTCGGCCTGGCTATGCGCCCCATTTAGAGGCAAGGGCCGCGGTCAGTTCATCAAACCATCGGGCATACCCCAGTCACTCCTCCTTCCAGGATCTCTTCCCCGGCTACAGCAGGCTCTTCGAAATCTGCTCTTCGTCTCCAAGCTCTTTGGGAAGCACTTCAAACTTAACCTTAGCCACAAAAGGGAAAAAATATATCTACTGTGGTATGTAACTGTCCCGCATAATATCCTCCATTTTACAATGGAATTGTCAAGGCATTCTTCCCAAATGGTAACAAGAACTCAAAGTTCTTTTTACCACTCTCCACCCTGCTGTTATTTGTCTTCAGGAGAACAAACTGGTTACACGGACTTTTCCAGCGGTACCAGGTTTTCGTATTTTCAACTTTATTGCTCCTGTTGGGGCTAGTCTCATGGTAGGGTATCAGTTATGGTTTCGTCATCCCACGATGTATTTCCCCCTTCCTTTTTCACACTACCCTCTAAGCTGTCGGCGTGAGGGCTTTTCTTACAAGGCTTTTTACTCTTTGCTCTACTTACCTCCCTCCTTCTTTACCATTGTCAAGCCCGACCTTTTAGAACTTGTAGATCATTTGACCCCCTCCCGTTTGTATTACTCGGGGATTTTAATGCCCGTCACCCATATTAGAGCGACGTTACTCTTAATGCCAAATGTAGTGTTTTAGAGGCCCCATTATTTATGATTTTGCGTTTTAAACACAGGCGATTATAGCTCTTATCTTGTCCAGACAGATTCTTTTAGTTGTGTTGACCTGTCGCTCTGTTCCCCAGATTGCCTCACTAATTTTCGATGGTCAGCCCTTGATGACTTACATGGGAGTGATCACTTCCCTATTGTCTTGTCAACCGTTCATCCTAGCCCTCATACAACCATGCCTCTCAAGTTGGACTTAGGCCATGCCGATATGGTAGGCTTCCGAGAGGAGTCACTCACAAGTGCCTCCTTGGGGACCTTCAATCGTGTGGACGCAATAGTGGCGTATTCACATCGATTATCTACAACACGGCCACACAGACCATTCCACGGAGGCGACCCGTAACGGGTCACTCAACTGTACCCTGGTGGACCTCAGAGTGGGAAACTGACAACAAAAACTACAAGTTAGCTCATGCCCGATTCCGGAGGAACCCAACCTTGTGCAACAAGTTTGACCGAAACCGAGCTCGGGCGCTTCGCAAGGACCGCCGAACTTCACGGCGCCGCTACGTTTAATCAATTTTCTCTATGACTCCTACTGCAAAGATTTGGGGTCTTTATGCCGGATGTAATACTCCTACAATCAATTTACAGGGATCCTTATTGAATAACAGCTTGGTGGTCAGCAACGCCTTGGCAGAACATTTCCGTGTCGTCAGGAGTGTCAACCGTTGGAATAAGGCTTTTCTAGCCTATAAATCAAACGAAGAGTCTCATCCTCTCAATTTTACGATAAAATCTAACATCCGTATAATGCCTAATTTTCCATCTATGAGTTGCGTGCTGCATTGTCCCTTTGTAGGTGTATTTATCCTGGCCTTGACGGGATCCATTTTGATATGAATCGGAACCTCCATCCACACTGTAATTTCTTACTTGACTTGTATAACGCGCCTCATCATGGCGCATTGGGAATGTCCTTCCCTTTGTTAAAACGGGCAGGGACGTGTTGAACGCAGATCGCTACCGTCATATAGCTCTTAACAGCTGTCTGACTAAGTTGCTAGAGAGGATGGTGTTAGTGCAGCTGAACTGGTTGCTAGAAACCAATCACTTACTGTCTTCATTTCAGTGCGGGTTTCGAAAGGGTCATAATACCCTTGACCTCTTAGCACGTTTCGAGGGATCGGTCCGGAGAGCTTTCTCGTTAAAGCACCGAGTCTCGGCCAGATTTTTGACATTGATAAATACTACGATACAACATGGAGATACGGAGTCTTAAACTAGCTATAAGTTTGGGGTATGAGAGGTCTTTTACTGTCTTTTATTCAAAGTTTCTTAGCATATCGATCCTTTATGGTGCATGTTTGAGACACCTACTCTAACATGTAACCCCAAGAGGAGAGAGTTCCATAGGGCAGCGTTTTATGTTCTGCAATTACGATCAATCATATCATTTCCTCTTTCCCAGAGGGTGCACCGGTGACCCTGTTCGTCGATGATTTGGCACAATACTGTGTCTTGCCTCGCCTCCAATCAGAAGCGTGTCGGCTGCAACTGGTAGTCGATGCGGTTTCGAAAAGTGGAAAAGTGCATGGTGATGGTATAGTATATGGTTATTCATGTGATTTATTTTCTGTTAATAAATCAGCCTAAATAGCGTTTCGAAAACCATAACCATAAATTTGTTTGATCGAAGTTGTCGACTGATAGTTTTTAGGCCTAAGACGAAAGCGAAATAAATTTTGAAATAATGAAGTGAGTTTTAAGAAAAACAATTAAACAAATATAAATATATTCATAGAATCAACGAATGTACAATGAGATAAGTTGGATTAGGTATACAATGTAAGATATGGTAAAATATGATTTACAGTATCGAGATGTGAAGAGAAATGAAGTACGTGAAATATGGTGACTATGATGGACTGTGAATTAGGGGCTTTATACGAAGAATGGTGAGAGTCGAATGAGAAATAATATTGTTCCAGAAGGTCGAGCTGAAACCGTGTGTTTGTTTGTTTGTGTGTGAAATTTTAAGAGATGTTGTTTGAAACAGTAGTACGTTAAATGAATTGGCAAGTAAGATAAATGAATTAATTAATTATTAAGTTGTACATAAAATATGATTTAATTTACAAAAGGTAAGTAAAATAATTGAACGATTAAATTGAGAAATTAAGGTATTGCATGATATGAATTTTACATACTAATTGATGTATATATATATATTTAAGTTTCCCAGGAGGTTTTTACTATAGGAATGCCCAGAGGCATTGCTATAACACCCTCCCCTAAGAAGGTTACCCCCCTTTACTATTTTGAGATTACAAGTCCGAGTACCGACGAGGCCTTCTGACGACGCAACTGGAGCGTGTGACAGTGCCATTAGTTTGGATGCAGGTACGTGAACACCGATTTGATGTGGCAGTGGTAGTGCCATTTGAGTTGAACGAGGCACTGGCACGAGAGAAGGTTGATGGAGTGAAGGTGATCCGCTTGTTGGTTCCTTCCGAGATGGCGTCAAGCGGGATGTGGGAGTCTTGAGACCCGTTGTCCGCTGACGGAGTGACCAGTGGGGAAGAGATTTGCTCCTGACTAACCACTTCTGCTGACGAGGGTTCCTGCAACAAAGGAGAAGGAGGCAGCAAAATGGAAGGTGGAGTTGGAGAGGCAGGAATAGTTAAATAGGTGGGGTTTAGGTTGTTTTCGAGGATTACTGTACCATAAAGGGATACAGTAGGAGGAGAATGAGGTGATTGGGATTCTAGACGAACATTCTCGGTATAAGCGGGTTTTAAGTAGTCGATAGAGACAGTATCTTGCCTGGTGCCAAGCTTTAGGACGAAGAATTTTGGCTTCCTGGAGATAACGAAAAAAGGGTCCGTCATAGACTAGTTGCAACGAAGGGTGAGCTGAATCGCGACGGACGAAAACATGGGAGCATGTTGTCATCTCCTTCGGCACGAAGGTTTTATAATTAGCAGGCACTCTAGGGGCAGTTGGTTTAATTTCAGCCATCACCCGCACAAGGTTATGTACGTATGAAGAAGGATCTAGGCGAGAAGGTAGAGGTCGGTCAGAGGAAGAAAAGAATTGACCGGGTAGACGAAGTTGAGTACCGTAAACTAATTCCGCTGCAGAGCAAGCCAAATCCTCTTTCAAGGAGGAGCGAATGCCAAGGAGAATCAAAGGTTTCTTGTCCACCCAAGTTATGTTCGGATCACATAGCGTAAGCTTGCTTTGATGGTCCGATGCAGACGTTCTACTTTAGAGTTAATCTGGGGGTGATAGCTTGTAGTACGAAGACGAAAGGAGCCAAGCACCGACATAAGTGCATCCAAATGGTGGGATTCAAACTGGCTGCCACGATCAGTCATGATCGTTGAGGGAACACCAAAACGATCAACCCATGCTGAGACGAAAGTTCGAGTGACAGTGGAAGCTCTGATGTCCGAGATAAGAACCGCGTCTGGCCAGCGAGTAAAACGATCGATCATGGTGAGAAGAAAATTGCAACCACGGGAGTAAGAAAGAGGATCTACTAGATCGATGTGAACTGCGTCAAAACGTGACGAAGGAAGAGGAAAAGGGACCAGCGGAGCTTTTGTTTGGCAGTGGACCTTAGCACGCTGGCATGGCAGGCATGAGCGAGTCCATTTGGCCACGTCGGCATTCATACCTGGCCAAACGAAGCGTTGAGCAACGAGCTTGCGTGTGGCATTGGAGCCAGGATGAGAGAGGCCATGACTTTGGTCGAAAATGTGCCGACGGTAAGCGAGAGGACGAGGACAGTCAGGAATTGAAGTCAATCAGGATGCGCCTGGAAGGACTGTCCAGCAAGTCCATCTCGCGAATGACGAGTTGAGAAGAGTGACGCAGTGTTTGTGTGTCTTCATCTTGTTCCTGGGCAAGCGCTATTGTTGCATGATCAATGGGCGCAGTGTAGGAGAGTTGTGTGCCTGAAATCGATGAAATGCGAGAGAGCGCGTCCGGTACGACGTTTGAAGAATCAGTAACGTAGCGAATATCGTTCTTCATCTGCAGGATGATGTCAAGATGACGAGTGTCAACTGCAGTGTGTACTGACGAAGTACTACGAGACGAACATGCACCGACCAAGGGCTTATGGTCAATAAAAATGGTAAATTCACGCCCTTCTGAGGGTTTGTAAAAGCGCGAGAGAAGAAAGCAAGAGGTTGCCATTGGTCACCAACTTTCTGCAGTAAGGTGTAACCTACGTGGGTTGAAGATGCATATGAGGTGACGCTGATGGGATCTCCTGGAGAAGGATGAGCCAATTCCACAGTGTGGGCAATAGCCTCTTTGGTGCGAGAGAATGAATCGCACGCCTCAGCAGACCATTCAAGAGGAGAGTTCTTTTTGGTCTTGGTGAGCTAGAGTTGAGAGGTTGCATGACCTGGGCACATTTAGGGATGAATCTGTGGTAGAAATTGACCATGCCACAGAAACTCCTGAGTTGTTTGCGTGATGTAAGACGAGAAAAGTTTCGCATCGCGGTAACTTTATCTTCGAGTGGGCTAATCCCTACACTCGAGACATGGTGCCCCAAGAATGAGAGTTGCGGGACACCAAAGAGGCACTTGTAGGTGTTGAGTACAAGTCCGTACTCCTTAGGACGAGAAAAAACTTGGCGAAGGTGAGAAAGGTGTTCCTCCAGCGAGGAAGATGATATTAGGTGGTCATCGATGTAGCAAAATACAAACGGAAGACCCCTAAGGACTTGATCCATAAAGCGCTGGAAAGTTCAACCAGAGTTATGCAATCCATATGGCATCTTGACCATTTCAAAAGCACCAAACGGAGTGGTGATGTTAGTCTTTGCGACATCATCTGGGTGAATAGGGATCTGGTTGAAAACACGAACCAGATCCAAGTGAGAAAAAATCGTACAGCCATTGAGAGAAGAGGTAAAATCGGCTAAGTACGGCAAGGAATAACGATCAGGAATTGCTACAGCGTTAAGAGCTCTGTAATCCCTAACTGCTCTGAATTACGCCGGCGTGGATTTTGGCACAATGTGAAGTGGAGAGGCCCACGGAGAAGAGGAAGGCCTACAAATGCCTGAATCAATAATGAATTGAAATTCATGACTCATAGCAGAGAGTTTATCAGGTGCTAGACGGTGTGGCCGTGAGAATACAGGACCTCATGTTGTCTCGATCCGATGCACCACACTATGTTTAATGGGCCTGTCCGTCGAAAGTGGAAGGGTGAGCTCAGGAAACTACTGGAGGAGGCGCTGAAATGGTGGCTCGGTGGATGGAAGACGAATAGAGAGGAGGAAACTCTGAGAAGGTGAGTACGAAACTGAGACAGTGAGGAGAGTTTTGCGGTCGACAAGCTTGCGTTGTCAAGAATCAACCAAGAGGTCGTGAGCCGAAAGGAAGTCGAGGCCCAATATTGAACAATCTACCTCAGCCATGATGAAAGTCCATCAAAAAACCCGACGGAGACCGAGTGAGACTTGAAAGTTACACCTTCCATAGGTCCTAATATTGATCGAATTGGCTGAAGGGTCAGTAGCTTTGTCGGCCTTAGAAATTAGTATGACACTGCCTTCAGAACCGGTGTCCACCAGGAATGAAAATTCAGAAAGTGGGTCAAAAATATGAAATGGACGAGCTACTTGAGGAAATGAGGTGTTGGCAGGGGATACAGACCCTTTTCTCCCATGCCTTTCTAGTTTAAAGTTTGTGATTGAGAGACTGGAGTGAGAGGACTGAAAGAATTTGAAGTTTTAGGATTTGGAGAAAGTGGTTGATTGGGTGAAGTGAGAAAACGGGAGGGTTGAGATTTGAAGAAGGTACTTGTTCCAAATATGTGCACGGTTGCTAGCATTTTAGAGCTTGTGCACCATATTTGTTGTGGTACCAGCACCATTGAGTTAGATGGGAGGAAAGGGAAATGTCATGCTTCGGGAAACTACTTGGTGCAGTATGTGAAGAAGCATTACGGTGGCTACAAGGCTGATTACAGTGTACAGCGTTGTGTCCATACCTTTGATGATACCAGCATAGGCCCTGATGGCGTGGAAGATGGTGAGAATAGTTGGAAGAATGAGGTTGAAAATGTTGCTGCCTCTCACCTCTTGCATCGGGATGCCCTCGTTGGTTTCTCTTTCGTGAACCAGAGCGAGACCTGCGTCTTCGATCGCCAAACCCGTGTCTGTGGTCGCTCTGTGATTCCCGCTGCAGCTTTAACCGCTGGATGTCGGCTTCCATCCTCCGTATTGAAGCCTCAAAGTCTTTCGATAGGGAAGATGGAACCCTTGAACGCTCGGCCCGTTCGTCAGAAGAGCTCGACGTGCCTCGAACCTGCGAAATTGAAGCATTGTTAAATGGGCCGTGAGTTTGGCCGTTCCCCCAATTCACGTAAGGACTTTTATACAATCTATCTGCGGCTGCAGCAACCTCATCAATGCTCGTGGGGTTCGAGCTTAGGATTAATGGCCTGATTCCCTCGGCGACTCCTCTCATGAAAATTTCAGTTAAGAGAGGGTTAAAAAGGACGATTTGAGCACCTTTTACCCTGATAAGGTCCTTCAGATGAGTTAAGAAAGAAGTAGGACTCTTATCTCCCATTTCTTGAGTATTCAGGAGCTCTCTCAGGTCACCTATTTAGGACGTACCATATTTATTGAGGAAAGCCTCCTTCAGGCAGTCTATAAAACCAGCCTGTTCCCCGTTAATTAGCACTTCCCTGAACTGAATATAGGTACTTATGGGCAACCGTTGGATAATTGCTGCTACTTTCTCTTCCTCGGTGATGTTCTGTGGTCTAAGAAAGAAGGACGAGACTTTCAACCATGCAATTGAGTTTGCAAGATCATACACGGGAAGAGAGAGGTACGCATGTGGTTGTCTATGCGCGGACTGTGAGTTCAAGGTAGACGGTTGGTCATGATGATCGAATTGGCCGCTAACAGATGTCCTTAGTTGGTGTGTTTGATCCATCAGAGTCACTATTTTATGTATACTTATGCTAGTTGAATGGAGGTGTTGACGTGAGTGAAGTAGCTGTGGCTGTGTGCACGTGTGTGTGTGTGTGGAAATTATTCACGAGCACAGGAATGTGAAATGAAAAATAATTGAGAAATAAAGGAAATTGTTCACTCGTTGAATATAGGGGATAATATAAAATTAAAATGACATGAATTATGATAAGGGGAAGAATGATGTTAAAGATAACACGCGATATGAAAAATTATGAACACGTGAATCGAAAATGCTCAAGCGAAGCTTTTGGAAATTTTGACGCGTGGAGTTACGAATTATTTTAACGTTTAAACTTATATATTGATTGACGGGAGATTATTAATTTTGGGCACCACTTTATAGTATTTAGTTATTCATGTGATTTATTTTCTGTTAATAAATCAGCCTAAATAGCGTTTCAAAAAACAACCATAAATTTGTTTGATCGAAGTTGTCGCCTGATAGTTTTTAGGCATAAGACGAAAGCGAAATAAATCTTGAAATAATGAACTAGGTTTTAAGAAAAACAATTAAACAAATATAAATATATTCATAGAATCACCGAATTTACAATGAGATAAGTTGGATTAGGTATACAATGTAAGATATGGTAAAATATGATTTACAGTATCGAGATGTGAAGAGAAATGAAGTACGTGAAATAAATATGAATATGGTGAAATAATATGGTGACTATGATGGACTGTGAATTCGGGGCTTTATTCGAAGAATGGTGAGAGTCGAGAAAAGCTCCTAAGTGTCTTTTCCTATTTTTACCAACCTTAATATCTATCCATAATGATTCACCTTCTTCCTGCATTATAGTTATTTAGATTTGAAGAAATGCTATTTCTGAAATAAATAATCAACCCACCACCAGTCCTATCTCTCCTTTGACTAATGTACATAGTATAACCTTCTAGTTCAAATTCACTGACATTATCATTGAGTATATTTTCATTAACCCATGATTCAACTATACATATTATATATATATATATATATATTTATATATATATATATATATATATATATATATATATATATATATATATATATATATATATATATATATATATATATATATATCTCTTCATGAATGATATAACTAAATAATTCATCCCTCTTATTTCTAAGACTACGAGCATTTGTGTAAAGACAACTCAGCCCACCTATCCCTGAAGCACCTGGGGGCCTATCTCCTCTGCATCTCCTTTCTCTCTTTCCCCGACCCTGTACTCTTGTATTTCCCTGACCACTATCACTACTCAAGTAGTTTAACCCTAAAGCACTTCCATTAGCCTGCCTACCTTCTACAAATCTGTGTTTGCTCCCTTTCCCTGCCTCACTTTGAGCCATTAAATTTCCCTGACCACTATCAAAACCTAGTTTCCTGCCTCTAAAGACCCAATAACACTTTCTAATTCCCGCCACAAAACCTCAACTCCATCTCGGCTCAGATGGAGTCCATCCATCGCATACAAACCCTTATTCCCATAAAACCCCCTCCAAACATCTACAAACACCAATCCTGACTCCTCGCACAAACCTTTCACATATTAATTCAAACCCATTGCACGAGACAACCATTCCATCCCCACATCCATTCTCGGAAGCACACCTGAAACAACGCCTTTTACTCTACTTTCACACATCCTTTCAATCAGCCTTTTATACCGCTGTTGTAACTCACAAGTACCTACCTTCTTTACATCGTTTACTCCGACATGTGTAATCACAACTGCTTTCCTCTCACACCCAGACACCAACCTATCATACCTCTCACACACATCATTTACACCAGCACCCGGCAGACAAACTCTCACTCCCTTCCATTTACTTTCACTCAACTTCCTATCTAAATACCTAATCTGAGAGTCACCCATCACAATCACCTCAGTCATTCTCCTATTCTCTCTAGGCCTAGTATTACCTTCCCTCCTGCTCTCGCTCACTCGACCTCCTATTCTACTTTCAGGCACGGCCTCACCAGACAAATCTCTTTCAAATTCTTCCTCTCTCAGGGCATCAAATCTGTTAGTTAGCCTAACAGGTTCCATGTCCCTCTCATTCACACACCTAACCTGTCCTAACTTATCTATTCTGTTCACTTTCACCCACCACTCATCATCACTTACTGCTTTCTCTCCAGTCCCTGTTCTAGGCCTAACTTCCTCCCTCCTGGCCCCAATCTGACTCTTCAAACGTACACTTGCATCTCTTCTCACTTCAGACATTAAATCGTTCAGTCTCAAGCATTTCGCACGTAATCGACTCACCTCCTCAGTAAAAGCACATACACGGCACTCAGACACATTCACTCTCCTCTCTACACCACAGGCATCGCACACTACATACACACTACTTTCAAAAGGCATACTCTCTACATCCAAACAGTCAGCCATACTTAAACAAGAACAATAATAGAAACAAAAACTTACGAACAACAAGAATTTGACCCGAATTTGTGCGCGCAAGTTTAAAACCTGCTAATCAAGATAGCCACCGAAGTAAACAAAAGTCACTTTCTCACCCAAACAAAATAACCACAATTTATGCAAAATACCACAATTTAACTTCGTTATATTAACCAAATATACGATCTAATAACTTAATATTTATGTTTACTATGTCACACACCAAAGTATAGCAAATAATCAAAATATTCCGAGAACTCTACGAAACACGTGCTACCTGTTCGAAGGTCAGAGTGGAGGAATGTTATTAGTGGCGTACCTCAGGGATCAGTTTGGGGCCATTTATTATTTATAATCTATGTAAATGATCTTGGGCAAGGTGTAAATAGCAAAGTGTCAATTTTTGCTGATGACACTAGGTTGGCGGCTGTGGTCAAAGAGGTTGAGGGTACCTTTAAAGTGCAGGGTGACTTAAATAAGTTGTTAGCTGGGCTCAGAAGTGGCAGATGACTTTTAACCTTAATAAATGCAAAGTTATTAACATGGGGAGAGATAATGGGAGTTCGGCTGTGAGATGGATGGGTATTGGCTTAATTAAGTTGAAGATGAGAATGACTTAGGAGTAGTGGTGGATGGGTCACTGAAGTTTTCAAAGCAGTGTGTTGAGGCAAAGAATGGAGCAGGTGGGGTGCTAAGTTACATTAAAAGAAATGTTGGCTACAAGAGTAAGGAGGTCGTCCTTAAACTATACAACTCTTATGTCAGGCCACATTTAGAGTACTGTATACAGGCTTGGTCACCACATTTTAGACATCATATAAACTTATTAGAGTCAGTACAAAGGAGGGCAACAAAAATAATACCATCCCTGAAGCACCTTGAATATGAAGATAGAATGAGGGTATTAAATATGTTTTCACTTGAAAGAAGGTGTGTGAGGGGAGATATGATTGAGCTTTTTAAAATCTTTTCCGGGATGGATAAATTGGATTTCAGCAAGTTATTTGAGTTAGAAGGTAGTAATAGAACTAGAGGCCACCACTTAAAGATTAAAAAACAGTGGTGCAGACTGGATTTAGAAAATATTTTTTCACTAACAGAGTGGTGCATTATTGGAATATTTTGCCACCTGAGACTTGAATGTTTTCAAGCGCAGATTGGATGATTATATGGGGATGGAGGGTTAATTTCATACTTTTTGGTATGGGGATATGTTTCTTGACTCATTCCTGTGGATGCAGTTTCTTTTTATTATATATTTTGGGGGACTTTAATTTTGTTTTTGACAGACTCATATGGAGGCTTTAAATTATATATTGTAGATGCATGGTTTGACATAATCCTATGGATTGTTAAATTGTATATTATAGATGCATGATCTGACAAAATCCTATGGATACATTATGTGGGTGGGATTTGATGGATACGGATGAACTTTGATAGGGCCTTGTGGCTTTTGTCATCCGTGAAATTATGTTATGTTATGTTATGTAATGGGAAAGAATATTGCTCCAGAAGGTCGAGCTGAAAGCGTGTGTTTGTTTTTTTTTGTGTGTGAAATTTTAAGAGATGATGTTTGAAACAGTAGTACGTTAAATGAATTGACAAGTAAGATAGATGAATTTATGGGTTGGGGGGGATGGGGGCATTCTTATTATAACTTTTCTTATTTATCATTATCCATCTTGTTGATTTTCTGTATTCGTATCTATGTATTATTTCTAGACTGAAGATGCCCCTTCAAACATTTACTCCATTTATCTGACTCTTCTTAATTCTTTCTTCCTTGATGTATCTTCCATTTAACTTGCTTTTATCTTGATGTGATGATTCCTTCCAAATTCTTGATCAATGTGATGTTTTCTTCTTAATTCTTTATGACAGGATGAGTTCTTCTTGCTTCTTGATGACGTGATGATTTCTTGATGTGTTGAGACGAGTTAGCCCTTGAAGGCGTTTTCTTTCCGTTTTCCTTGACAGCGGTTTTCTCTTGAATCGATTTCTTGAGTTGTCCTTAAAGCGTTTTTCATGGTCTCTGTTTTCTTCGAGAATTTTCTTTGTAAAAATTGTGGACTTTGGGGATTGATCGCGGGTCTTTTGAATCCAGAGGCTAGCACTCTGCCGTCACGCTACGGCGAAGTCCGTTTTGACTTGGTAATTTAATGGGCTATTTATATTCTCGCTTTTGGAAGGAAGTTTTTCTATTATACATCTTGGCACTCCTACAAATTAATTATTTATTAAGTTGTACATAAAATATGATTTAATTTACAAAAGTTCAGTAAAATAATTGGACGATTAAATTGACAACATGGCAAAATATTCCACTGCTTTCGCTGCCAACTCTGATATCTCTTTTGTGTTCGTACAATCTATGGTCTAGATTTCTCTCCGTTTCCCCTATATAAACTTTATGGTAATCGTTGCATGGTATTGCATATACTCCTATGTTATGATGTTCTTTGGGTTTCCTGGCCATCATCAATTGGTTTTAGGAACTATTATATTTAAAGGCTAGATTAATACCCGCTTTTCCAAATATGTCCTTTAAACTATTTAATTTATTATTAAATGGCAATGTTATACATTTGTTGAAGTCATTAGTGTGGGAAGGCTTATTACCATAGAATGTTTTCCTAGCTGCAAAATGGGCAGACGATATGAACCAATCGGGGTAATACAAATTAGAAAAAATGGTCCTGATAATGACAATTTCTTCATCTAAATAGGAAGGATGACATATTTTGTATGCTCTAAGGAAAAGGTTAGAAATTACCGATTTTTTAACAGTATTATCGTGAAACTAAAAATAATGTATATAGGCATTCGAGTGGGTTAGTTTCCTATGGTGATCTTTATTAATGAGGACATCTAAAAAGGGTAATCTATTATATATATATATATATATATATATATATATATATATATATATATATATATATATATATAAGTTTTCCATGATGTTTTTATTATAGGAATGCCTAGATGCATTGCTATAATGGGATTATGTAATAGGTAGGCTACTGGCACCAAATTGCAGGATTCAATAGACCCAGTGAAAACCTCCACAAAATGGATGCGTGGTGGTCTTATTAAATCCTAGCATACCCCACACATATAAAATAATAGGTCTAAAATTGAAATAAGGAAATGAGAATGTATAGATTAATTTGAATACAAAAAATAAGAAATGTAAATATATTTGTAAATGTATATATAATATATGTATATAGAAGGCAAGCAACCGTTGGAAGTGCGCGCGGAATACTCGAATGTACGAACGCGCTTAAGGTTAGAGACATCTGTATCAATAAGACAATGCATAAACAAATAATTTGCGTCTCAGAATAGATTTATCAAAAGACAAAAGTCTACGAAGCACCTGAGTAAATACACCTGTTCGCCAAAAGGAATTGTATCACAAAGCTGCGACTAGCGCATCCTGTTATAGAGATTAAACTTAGGATATGTAAATAATTAGACATACACAGCTTTCGGTAGCTCCATATTAGGGGTGGAAAACAATGAACGCGACAACTGAAGCTCATCCCACAGACGATTCTAGGCCACGTCCCCTAGAAAATAAGCATATATATATATATATATATATATAAAATATATATATATATATATATATATATATATATATATATATATATATATATATATATATATATATATATATATATATATATATATATATATGATTGTATTATTAAGATTATTATATTACTTTCGCTAAGAAGATTACCTCTTTCACGTTCCGCCTTTTAAATTCAGCGTCTTGTGCATCCAGAATTTAATACTTCGCGTTGAATATATATCAACTGCTAGTCGATCGCAAAGTAACTTTGTGACGTGCCGCTTGCCCTGGTAATAGGCCAATATTAGAATAAAATATATTTTTGCAACTTTCGGTAAGCCCAGTGAAAATAAGAACACAGTGAAGAAATCATCTTTGGATTCAGATACTTAATTCACCTTCATATAAGTTCGGTACCCTCATAAATTGTCAACAAACACTAACTCCTATAAACTGGTGTTGCTATAAACTTCCACCCAACCTCCTATATGCACAACTTAGGAGGATTCCGTTTTTCCACGAGCAAAACTAAGGCAATGTATTTCCACCAGGGTAGAGGGGATCTTGTTCCGCCACCTATCTCCCTACATGGAGAGACGAACTCAGAGTTCGTGAGCTTTGGTTTCTGAGCGTAACTCTTGATCACAAGCTATCCTGGTTACCACACCTACGCCGTCTTCGGGCTCTATACATTTTGAAAGACCTCTCCCACACATCGTGGGGCAGTGACAGTCGAACATTGTGGTCACTATACACTGCCCTCGTCCAATCCAAATTGGACTATGGATGCCAAACATACTCCTCATCCCTTAAAATGCTGAACTCCATTCGCAACCTTGGAGTTAGGCTTTCCAGTGGAATCTTCCGCACTTCTCCCGTCAAATATATTTACTGTGAGAGTGGGGTGCTCTCCTTTCCCTATCATCGACTCCAGATCTGTATGCGATACCTCTGTCGTGTGCAGCAGGCTCCTGTATCAGAGTTTTACAGATGCCTGTATGCTGCCGAGTCAACAGTTGCATTTGATAGCTGCCGTCTTTATCCCGGCCCTTGAACATCCGGATAGATCATCTCTCCAACATATTTCTTGCCGACCCCTAATTTGCGTGCACCACCACCCAGTTTGTACCAGCATGTGAAGCCAGTACCCTTGCTCCCTTAAGAGCCTGTTGCTCGAACATGCGACCCTAAAATATATACAACACTGCGCAATATAGGTGACTCCAAGTCACCTACTCATTAGTTTTTAACTTTGTCTTTGCCCCTGGAAGCTTCTATTTTTACCGCTGAACTTCAGCTTTTAGACTGATCCAAATTTTACCCTTTAAAGATTTCGTCATTTTTCCAACTCTAGGAGTGTTTTACAGGCAATTCGCTCTTTTAATGCTTCCCATCCCTTAGTCACAGTAATCTGCAACTGGCTGGTCTAGAATGCGTCCCGATATCGAGTAATATTTTGTTGGGTCCCCGGGCAACGAAATGGCTGATCAGCTGGTCCGTTCAGCATATTGTATCCTCGGATAACTCTGCACTTTTTCTACATTTCTTTCCCTCAATAAGAGAATATATTTTTCAGTTGTGGCAGGAAGAATTTGATGGGTGTTCATCATTTACATTGTATAAAATCAAAAAGTCTGTTCGCTCTTGGCCGTCGAGCCTTAGAGGTGGCCCTTTGCCGCGTTCGCATTAGCCAGCTTGTTTCGGCTGGTACTCGAATCAGCCCTTGGCGCCATCAGTCGTCCATCTTCTACTAGAATGCCCTAGAACTAGGCTGTTTGTTTACGGCGACTTATGCCTAAGTGGGCAGTCGCCAGATAACCCCTTAAAAAAAAAAAATACTAGAATGCCCTCATTATTTCCCCGACCCTTTCGACTATCCCGCCTTCGTTTCCTTCTGAAATAGGAACCTTTTAAAACCTCGTTTTTTAAAATTTTATCGCATAGCGGTATCTTTCCTTTTTATTTGCGCTGCCATTTATAATCCACTTGGATTGGGCAGCTGCCCAAATACTCTACACAGCCCTAGTACTTTACCTACTACCACTTCCTTAAATTTGTTCCACATTTGCTCTATTTCCAAGATCGCAATTATTTCTTCTCTTCTATTATCATACATTGATTATACTACACAATTCTCGCGAGTTTGCGGCTTGAACACACTGCACGAACAGCGTTCAACCGCCGCTCTTTTGCTCATCTCTTACCTCATTTCGCCAAATTCCTGCATTGAAAGATCTTGCGAATCTCCAGCCCAAGGGTTATTGGACCTTATTCTTACTCCTCTTATTACATACAAAATTGGCGTTGGGTCGCCTTCGCTGCGCCAATAACAACCTATGTCCTTGGATCCCATCCACCTCGCGTTATTCCACCTAGTCCTTCAGGGCCTCCTGTATTAGTTCCGCGTTGCTCCCTCTCTCTCTCTTTCTCCACCAGTCCAGAGCATTTGTGCTTCATGTTGGCTGAAGGCTCTCGATTCTCAATGAGTAACATCTGTTTCTATGGATCCACACATCTTGTTTCTCATATAGTTATAATTGTGATAGAGATTCCTGCCCCTGCCCTTCTATTCGCCTCTTCAAATTAGTTTTGAAGGTACTCTACAATCAATGACACACTTCTAGAATATCCTAAATATCATTACCATGCTCACATCACGAATACACTTTAGTACATTTTTGTTTTTAAAGTGTTTGCGACATCATTTTCACAACTGAACTCTACAATTCTTTTTTAAACCAGGTATACCAAAATAAACCACGAACTTTTCTCTTATTTCTAATCCATGCCCTTCTATAACCATTGACCTATACACATTCTATTCGCATCTTCAAATTAGTTTTGAAGGGACTCCAAAATAACATTCCCATTTATTAGTCTTTAATCGGCTATTGCGGTGTGCCCGAAATCTTCGCCTTCATTTCCTGAGATTAAAGTACATCTTGTTATGGTGTAAGAATTATGGAAATGGACAAAAAAAAAACCTTGCTTTGAAGTGCATTTATTTCAAAATCAAATTTTTATCAAATTATTCCTTGTCTGGTAAGATAAACTAGAATTTCTTAGGACTTCCAACATTTTCATATCGATGCACGATAAGGTAGAAAGGAAGAAAAGGACAAAGAACATAGGAATATATCATTTGGTTTGAGGACTACGACTCTAGAACCACGGCCTAATCTTTAATATCCATTTCTGTTGAAGTATCTACGACGGGTTCTTGACCAATGAGCTTCACTTGTGGGACCTGGTTGAAGAGTTTATCCTTTATAACTTGAGCCATGAGGCCATGTACAGCTTCAATGGTAGTTTTAGAAGCATCGCGGGTGACGCGAGACAGTTTATCTTCTGTTTTCTTATCTTGCATCTCTAAGGAAAAGAACCCAGTCCTTCCCAAAGAGGCTTCCGAGTTTTCAAGCTTGTCACTCAAGTCGCAGATTTGGCGGGTGAGGTAGTAAGCATTCTGAAAGTATGAACCTTCTTGTAAGAAGCTCCCAAAGAAAATGTGAATGTAAGGGAGATAGCAACGGTGAGTGGAGCATTTTTTAACCTACTACCATTCGATAACGAAAGCAGATCCCTTCCAGGGGGTAAGAAGCTCGTATACCTCTTCATATTTTGACTGATTAGGTCATTAAAGAGAAAAATAATCCTATTTTCCAATCTATTATTATGTCGTAAGATGATAGATGCTGCTCCTCTCGTAACATGAGAAACCATGTCCCTAAACTGTTCACCCCACTTTCTACATGCCCCTCCCACTATCCCTAAAAATGTACGACTGTAAGCACTCACCGAGATTAAAGTAGATGAGCTGAGTGTATTCACCCAATACTTGTTCCACAGAGAATCAAGAAGCTTTTTGTCGAGAACAGACTTGAAGTAAGAGATTTCTAAGGAGTAATATTGCTTGCAATGAACCCCAAAATCTTCGATTTTATTCAAAGGAATGGTTTGATATTTGGAAGGCCCTTCAGCCGGAGGTTTGTATCCCTGTCCAGAGAAAAAGAGCATAACCTCAGTCCTAGTTTGCCATAGTACTTACATAGGAAATCAGTCGAAACGACTTCCAGAGAAATGCTCATTTTGTTCCGCTCTCATAATCATCATCATCAACAGCTTTCCCACAATGTAGGGTTGTGCGCATCAACGCCACTACTAGCATCCCTAGACGAGGTGCGCGATAGCCCTACCGGACCACATTGCGGTCGCGGGAACAAACCTTTCGGTTGGGTGACTTCACAGACCAAAAGCCACCTTAAGGGTTAAATACCTATAAACAAAACAAATGTCGGTACTCCAAGGGTCATTCATGTTAACAGTCAGTATAAAATTTACTCATAATTGAGTACTAAGGAAAAGGAATCATAAGATTGTTGCGTTACCTATTTCAGTTCACTACTAACAAATCCGATTTTCCGTAAGTGAGGTTGGGGTACATCAAAGCCGCTAAAAGTACCAATCCTCTCGTATCCCCTTTATGGCATAACGAGCACAAAATTACCCACCACTTTGTCCAAGTTGAATGGCCTTTCCTAGCAGCGGGGTGTTATGTGCTGTAGGGAAAGTTAGGATTTCTCGGTTCTCTGTGAATCAATTTTAATGAAACTTTTTTTCCAGCTGATCTGCGCAACATGGCAACACTAATGTTATGTTTGTATTGTGTTGTCTTTAAATTTTTATTTCCGATTCGTCATTTTTGTAGTGAACCAGGGGAATAGCATCTATCCTCTTTAAGAACAATGGAATATCGTAGGGACTTCAACGATGAAGAAAAGTCCTTCATCATCAAGGAAAGTGGTGAAGGCACACCTATTAATGTTAATGCGGATAAATTAGTTCGCCATGTGGACAGGGTTAGACGATTTCTGAAGGACCCTTCGCTAAGGAAAAAACGATCCGATTGTAGGTCCTCCAAGACTGGGGCTAGGGATTTGAGGGATATTGACTGCCAGTTAGGTGGGAAACCCCCCGGACAAACAAGCAGTCATTTTCACCGCCGCTGGTTGTCCCCATGCACTGAAGATCACCAGGAAACGAATCCTATGGACCATGGCTTCCGTGAAGAAACTAGACCCTTTAACGCCCCGTCACAAGACTTTGAGGCTTCAATGGCCCCAGAAGTTTACGAGGTTGGACATAAGTTGCGTTCTCTTCATTGACGAGACCAGGGCGACCCTTGACGGACCTGATAGTTGGGTCTATTTCGGAGATGAGCGACGTCAACAGGATGGAGGAGTCATGTTGTGGGCCGGTAATATTGAACACAGACTCGTTGGTCCAGTCAGGGCGCCTGATTGGTTTAAAGTGACCACAGCCGCCTACTGCAATCTCTCGAGGCGGTCTTGGATCCCTGGCTAGAAGACATACCCATGTCACTTCTAAAGACTAGCTTTCATGCATGACAACGCTCTATCACACTCTGCTAGGTAAGGTATGTTTAATGTGTATAATTATCTTTCATTTTCTCCAAAATATATGTAGATCAGCTACTTTCATTCAAAAGCTATTAGCGTGGTCCACCTCCAAATGACGAATCTGAAATAAAAATTGAAGGACGTAACACAACATAAGTGTTACCATGTTGCGCAGACCAAGTGGAAAAAGTTCATCAAAATTGATTCATAGAGAACCGAGAAAACCTAACTTTCCCTACCAAGCTCTTAGTGTGATTCAGGGTGTAGATGTTCCAGAAAGTATTCATACACATAACTAACATCACAAATTGTTGCCATAGTTCATGCATGAATTCGTTATGGAAGGGAAACAAAATTTGAAGGAATTGAGAAGAATGTTCTTTCTTTTTTAGCGATAACTGGCGACTGCCTACCAGAGCACAAGTCGCCGTAATCATCCATAACCTAATGCTAAGCTAGCTTAAAACTCCTAACCTTAGGATGACCTTGGAAGTTATATTCGAAAGAAAATGTAAAACAACATAAGGGTTTCAAATTTCGTTAGAATCGGCCGAATAGTTACTATGTTATTACAAAAACAAAAAAAGCAAAACGGGAACCGACCGACATAGTGAAATGTAGAGTCACACGCGACTAAAAAAAAAGGTGCAAGACATTAAAACCCAAAGAAAAAAGCACACTTCAGCCTCGGGGGCAGACCCGCTTCCACCCGACGAAGGACCATGTGACCAACACCAGAGTTAAAGAAAATGGAGGCCAGCCTCCTCCAAAAAGTCAGATAGTATGCACGAATCGTATCGAGTACAAGGGACAGCCGGTAGCGAGCCAACTAGTCCCGGTATCGGGACAGGTAAAGTGCGCGAAAATCACTCAGACTAGGACATTAAACAAGAAATGCTTTGAGGTGCAGGGAGGGCTCCATCGAATGGCAGTGCGTCCAATTCCAAGACGAAAGAAAGTGACACAAAATCGAAGCGGCATTGGGGGGAGTAGGTCCATGTGAAGAGTCACGACGCAATGACACGCAACTTTAAGTTTTCTTCGGCCATCTCCCAACTTCTTTGCCAGGAGGGCGGCACTGATTCCTGACATATAGTCGGTGTGAACAAGAGCGAAACACTGGTCTGGTCGCCTAGTCCTCGCGGACACCTTGGCGCCCTCATCGGCGCGCTAATTTCCTGCAATTCCCACATGTCCAGGAACCCAGCAGAAGATAATCTCGACCGCCGCCTGGTTTGCGGTAACCGTGGCGTCACGGATGTGGATATTCCAATGCCCCGATGGTATTCGGGTCGCTTTGTGAGTCCCTAAAGATCACAATCCGGTCTCTGAACCGGCCACGGCGCGCTATATTCCGTACCGATACGTGTATTGCAACCAGCTCGACCGCGAAGACAGACGCAGCGCTAGGTAGAGCCCCGTTGACTTCAAACTCAGGGGATACGGCGTGGAATCCGACCCCCTCCTGGAGTTGGGGGCATCCGTGTATTCACACGGATCAAGCGTGACACGAAGTGTGCTCCAAAAAGGCTGAACGCAATACTCTCGGCATGGTAGAAGCTTTGGGAGCAGAGACGTTGGTGACGAATAGTCAAAGGTCGTACCCGCCATGGTGGCGTCATGAGCAGAAGCTTAGGCACCACAGGACCGAGAGTTACACCGAGCTCTCGAAGGAATTTCCAAGGCCTAAACGCAAAGGACTTTGGGTATGACTGGCGTCTATCGGCTTCATAAGCACGGGTGAAATCAGCCACGGATGCAGTGAGAGCTGTTGGCGACTGAGCTAGGCGCCGGGCTCGAGCGTACAAGCGCATAATGAATTGTGCACGGCGCAGAGTGAGTGGCATTTCCTCGGCATCGACAAGTAGGCTCTCAATGGAAGAAGTGCAGAAGTCGCCAGTCGTCAGGCGGAGCGCGGTGTGGTGGATTGAGCCCGATTTTCGCAATACAAGCTCGGCTGCGGATGCATAAAACTCGCGTCCGTAGTCAAGCTTCGAACGAACACAAATCGACCACTTCCAGGCGAGCCCCATTTAGGAACAAGTCCGAGTTGGGGTGGAGGCGTAGATGGCGGAAGAAATGCATCACTTTAGTCTTGACCAAGGAAAACAGAAACCTATGCGCTTCAGAATAGCGAGAGATACGGATCAATGCCTGTTGGAGTCGACGCTGCAGAAGTAGCATCTGGGCGGTATCAAAAGAGATCAAAATGTCGTCCACGTAGAGCGTAGAGAGAACATCTTCAGACAGAACATAGGTGATACCATTGATGCTCAGAGCAAAGAGTGAGACACTGAGGACACTTGATTTCGGGGGACCTTCTTCCAGCTGCATTGGGCCGGAGAGGGTTCCCACCACTCGCACGCATAATAAAAGATCTCGCAAAAAAATTCAGAAATAACGATGGCGGCGTCCCTCGCCCCCATGATACCGTATGATGCGGTATCATAGGCCTTCTCCAGGTCGAAAAACACAGTCGGGTAGTGCTGTCTACGATGGAAGGCCTCGCAAACGGCATTTTCCAGTCGGAGCAAAGCAACAGATGTTGAGTGGATCTTGCGGAAGCCATACTGTGCAGAAGACAGGCCACCGTTGTCCCGGACAAAAAGGCTAATCTAACATTGACAATTTCTCCACCAAGTTGAACACGCAGGAGTTTAGAGAGAAGGGGCGGAACCCGCGCAGATTACAGGCCTCTTTCCCCGTTTTGCGTAAAGCGAACACAGTAGCCATTTTTCAGGAGTCTGGCAGTATGCCCTCTGTCCAGATACTGTTGAACAAATCTAATAGAAAGGCAATGCCTCGCTGACAAAGGTGTGGATCATGCCATAGGGGAAATCGTTCAGACCAGGGGGCGGTGTCGGCGCATGAAACGAGAACGTAGTGCAACTCAATCAATATAAACTTGTCGTTGAAGAGTTCTCCGCATCTGGAGGTGAAGTCCAGTCGGAGGCTTTCCGCGACATCACTACGCGCATTGAATCCTGGCAGATCAGCATCCCGGCTAGAGGATGCGGTCGCGAAGGACTCTGCCACGGAAGCGGGGTCCGAGATTGCAGTCCCGGTCTCCTGGAAAACTGGAGGGGTTCCTGCGAAAACTTGCCCCGAATCCTTTGACTCGCTTCCGCACCTCTGCAAGAAGTTTCTTCCCGTTAAGTGAAGACACGTAAGCCCGCCAAGAAGAGCGGCGGGCGTGCTTCTAAACATACCGGAACGTAGCCCTAGTTCGACGAAATTCACCGACAGTGAAATCGTTTGGGCGGCGCTCATAGTATATCGCTTCTGTCTGAGGGCCGTCTCACACGGCCGACTACCGAGGAAGCGGACGGCGTGTAGAGCTAGGCGGTTGCCGGAGAAAAACATAACGGTATCATCCCCTACATAAACTCCTCGACTAGGACAGAGAAATCAGCCATTTCGTGAAATGCGGACCGCCACGCCCGGTCTAAGTACCAGTGGGGCCATTTGTGAGGCGGTAGCGCCCCATAAAATGATATTTGAATGGGAAAGTAATCACTCCCATAGAGGTTATCGACCACCTCCCACTCAAAATTAGGCTGTGTATCCGGAGAACACAGGGATAGACTGGTTCTCGGACAGTGATACATAAACTCATCCATATTTAGAGCATTTATCTCCAGCTCTTCAATCAGGTTAGCAAGGACCTGATCCCACGGGATTGATCGAGTAGTCTCCCCACAAGGGGTGTATACCATTAAAACCTGTGAGCAGTATAAAGGACATCGGCAACCGTACGACGACGCGCGGGGCCCCGAGGTTGAAGTCGGTTGATGGTGGGATGTATGAAGAAATAACAGTATACCTACTATCCAGGTGCAGCTGCATTGTTACTGTGTGAAAGGCGGTATTTGGAGCAAAGATAAGAACGGTGGTGGGGTTGCAAACTACTTATACCCTATGTAGGTGGGCATGGGGCACGCAACATGGTCTCCTGCAAAGACAAATTGTTAAAGGGAAACGGGAGGGAAAAAGGCTCCGAAGTGGAGATTCAATTGAAGGAATATGCCCTCAATGCCTAGCTCAGAGATGCGGGGGTCCCTCTTTGAAGAGATGATCCTCACGAGAATGGCCGTACGCTTCACGGAGGCAGAACTCCGTGCGCTGTCGCCTTTGAAGAGTTATTCGGTAGCCACCTTATATGTGTATTAGAAGGTGAGAAGTCAATGGCCCAACACACCCCAGGCCTAATATTTGCTTTTGCTGGCGAACTTTCGGCCCTGGCAGGAAGTAGGGATCTTACAGTATACACTGCCCCTTGACTGACGACCTATAAGAGAACGAGAGAGCGCGGGGCAGCCAGAACCTCTGTGGAGAGAAGAGCAAGTTTGGAGAGGGGTAGGAGGGTATGTAATAAAGAGAAGTAGAGAGAAGCAGGTCCACTAACGAGTAGGGTTGATGATCACCTATTATTATCATCATACCCTGGTGCTAGGTGATCTCCAGGATGGCAAAAGCACAAAGCACAATATCTAGCGGACCGAACTCTGTTCAGGTGTGAAGTTCCTCCTGGAACAAAGTGAGGGTAGACAAAAGTTTGAAGGGGATAGTCTACAACAAATAATAATAAAGATAAAGTAGCGCTGAGAGAGGGAAAGGAGGAAGAGAACCAACAACTTCCCCAGGCCCCATCAGTGTTCATGTCAATGCAGTGACAGGGCTTTCTTAATTTGCACTTAGGCCAGAAGGATGTGCAGCTCTTCCAGGAACCAAGTGTAACCGGCTGGCTAGCCAGGGTGTTTCCCTGAGGGGCCACAGAAATTCAAATGAACACCAACAATGCCTCCTCGTAAGGTTTTGGGTTGCCTCCAGTGCCAAGCTTGCTTACAATTGGGAAGGAGTGAATGGTTCAGTGCACACAATGAGGTGGAGACCATTTGATAAAGGTCTCAAGATGAGAAGTGCTGTGAAGAAGCCTCATCTCACCGAGAAGAACCTTAAGGATAGACTACATTTTGTATGAAATATAAAGAATGGACTGTTGAAGACTGGAGCAAAGTGATATTCTCTGATGCTCCCTTCTGTCGAACCCACGGCGAAACAACCACACTCTTCAAGTTTGGGGCTGCTTCTCATCTAAGGGAATTGGAGCACTAACTATTTTGGCCAAGAACACTACCATGAAACTCAAAATGGTACCAAAACATGCTTCATCAGCATCTTTTCCCAATAGTTCAGGACCAATTTGGGAAAGGTATCTGCATTTTTCAGCATGATGGTGCACCTTATCAAAAAGCAAATGCAATAACAAAGTTCTTGTTTTAAAAGTGCATCAAACTTTTGTGACCTTGGCCTAGGAATTCGCCAGAGTTGAAGCCAATAGAGAATTTGTAGGCGATAAATAGAAGCCATCCAACTGTGAGCGATTGCGGGTGCTTATTGAAAAGAAATGGATCAATATCAGTTAAAATAATAACAAATTTGGTCTCCAGCATGCCAAAACGAATTGAAGCAGACCTGAACAACAAGAGACATCATTAGAAATATTGACTGGATGCATCAATTGACTGTATTTATTAATAAAATGGGTTTGGGCTCTAAACTTTTGTATATTTCACCTTCAAATTATGATACATACTAAAATATAATACAATGTTTGATTAGTTCTATTAATTTTCTATGAGAAAATAGAGTGGTGTCAAAACCTTTGGCCATGACTGTAAGAGACATTAAAAAATCAATCTTCGCCAATATACAACATACCTCCAAAGGGGGACACAATGACATTACCATTGAAAATGACAGATAAAATTTAATATTTTAAACTCTGTTTATTGATGCTTTGTGGAAATGGGGAATTATGGCATAAAGAAAATGACAAATAACTCCTTACCTTTAGATATGTTCTGAAAGCCCCAATGTTCACTTTTCCTGAAGAAATTGTTCTGATGGGATCAATCACGATGGCTACAAATGGGTCTTGGTAATTCTGGTTGAGAAGTTGAGTGGACACATCAATGCCAGAGAGCCAGCAGCCATAACCAGGGTGGCTGTGGTACCACCCAATAACATTTTCTTTTCGCCCAACCTGCAACAGTAGATTGAAAAACAAGAAAATAACTATTTATTTAAAACTAAGAAAGGCATCTCTGCCAAAATGTTTGTGAGGAGAGGCTTGTAAATAAAGTAGTGAAGATAGGTTAGTTATGGGGCAATAGGAGGGCAGGGCAAGCCATTAACCGTCAGCATCTACCACTTTCCAACAAAATGGGAATGGCAGGAAAAAATGCCACCAGCCACCCCTTAATGCCTTATAAAGCACCAAGCATTCTGTCCACACAACTGGTCCTTCATAGTGATGTAGCATAAAGCCCCAAGCACATATTTCCATGCACAGCTACCATACACTTTCTCAAACACCCACTTACATAAGGGAACATAACCGATTAGATAAAATATTAAAAACCAGTAATACTATGGAGAATCGAAACCGATACTTTTATTATTTATCATTGCCCTGTCAAATGCAAAATAAGAACAGACGAGGGAAATATGAAAAGGAGCTACCATCATTGTTGAAACATGACTTCAGGCAATTTTATAAATAAATAATTGTAAGCAAATTAGTGTGTGCATTCGGCCTCTTCAGGATGCCGAGGGTATCCTTAGTAAAGATGTTGACCAAAGTGGTGAAAGCAAATGAATATTTTGCAAATGTTTTTACTAATATAGATACTTATAATTTGCCAACAATACAAAATGTGGTTAAATTTGGGGAAAATGCCTGCCCTGTATTTTTGTAGGTGCTTTGTTAAAAATATGCAAATGATAGATTAGTGTATATCGAAATATACACTATATTTCACTTTCACTAATTAAGGCAGGCAAATTTCTAATTATGATGAAAAATAGATTGGCAGCCATCTTGGCAGGCACATTGTTAATTTGGGTTGAATCATATTGTAATATATATCATTTTGAGGGTAATTTTTTGTAATTAAAATATGATATGAACATTTTATAATAATCAATATTAAAGAAAATATGATCGATTTAAATGAACATTAGAGAGCCTAATGATGTCTAACATTCACCTTGGAATTAGAATCTAGTAGTAGGCTTTCAAAATGTGAACACTACTAGATTATTTAAAAATAATAGCGGTGTGTTTGGGAGTGCAAGCCTCCACAATTAATGGGGGTGAAGCCCCCCCCCCCTAATTCAAAATTCACTTCAAAATAATACGATTCCAATAACCTAACAAAAAAAAACTTGTTTTTAGACAAATATATATGAAGGAACCAAAAAATGGAGGGTGGAAATTTTCCAAAATTTAACTAAAAGTGTAATCAATTTTGATTAAGCCACTAACTTTCAAATAATGATACCAGGCAATGGCTTTACCATTCCCCTCTACGGGGGGAGCTTGCCCTGCGCTATTAGGATTAAATTTTTTTTAATAAAAGCAGCCATGGTTAAATTTTTATAAATTTTCTGAACTTCACCAATTATAATCATTTTAAAAAGGAACTCAAAACTAAATTTACCCCCTTTCAAAAGATCACGTTGCTAAAATATAGTTATAGAAGAAGATATATAAAAATAAATTTTCTAAACTTCACCATTTGTAATGCTTTGGGTTTTAAAAAATTCACAAAATTTCGATACTTATATTTATTTATGAACTTCACCATTTTGTTTTTTGATATTATAAATGAATTATTAGAAATAACTTTGATAAAAAAACATAAGTCATAACCAAACTAAGATGAAATTATTATTCAAATATTCAAAAAAATCCCCTTCTTAAATTATAAAGTTAGTGATGATGATGATAAGCAAAAATGAAATGTTTTTATGTTAAGAAAATTTCCAAAGCGCTGGATATTGATAAAATCTGTCTAATCCTCATTAAAGAATAAAGAAGCAACCTGTTAAAACCATTTTATACAATTTTCAAGAAATCTTATGGCAAGGGATGAGTCCCAAGGACATTAA